>JASCZW010014251.1:0-23398 GCA_034211315.2 Aedes japonicus
CACATCCTCAGCTCGTAATCCTATCCCGGGACCGTCATCCGGGGCAGCGTTACCTCCATTGACCTTAAGAACTGCCAGATTGGCTGTCGCCCGTCTAACTCACTCCGTGGTAAGTCCTGACAAGCGCTTGCCAGCTCCGTTCATCACTCGACACAATCGGTTCTTCGATGACTCTTCTGACCCATGCTTTGCGCTGGTTTCCATCGACGATTTAACTAAGTCACCTGTTAGGAACGTATTCCTTTATTCAGTGAACCCACAAGTTGTTCGCAAGCTCCCCTGAACGTTGATATGCATCACGAAGGGCTAGCGCAGGATTCGTACGTGGTAGTTCTTCCTGAGGTTCGTTGGCTGCTATTTCCCGAAGGAAGTGATGTGGAGAAAGTGATTTCTCGTGCGAGCCTAGTGGGCGGTTGCCTGTAATCATGTACCCAGTGACAGCTACGGACTCCGCAAATTCCGCCCATATGAGGGCCACCGGTGGGTTGAAGCGTCACTTCGATAGCGCACTTGAGAATTGGTCCACGCACCAGTGTTTTATATTCGGGACTTGCTGAGCAAACTCCGTGCTTGCTGCTTGAAGGTTGATTCCGTTGTCTCGAGAAGTATTCTGCAGCCGGACCTCAGCGAGATATGAACCATCGCGACGGATTGTCATAGCACAAGATTGAGCGGTGAAGTTGTGACCCACTTCATGGTGGACAGCTCGTACATCTAAACAAGTGAATAGAACGATCCACTTTATCCGTACGGTGCTCTGATGTCACTTGTACCGGTCCAAGGTAATCAATAGGTGAAAGGTCGCCGTTGTAGTGGATGAGACGCTATTCTGGGGAATCTCGGTTAATTTTTGTACACCTTGCACCAAATGCAGCTTCGTCCGACCGTCGCTACCACTGAGCTCAGAATGAAGATGATTAACCATTGTTTGATTTCGTTCTTTACTGTATCTCTGAACGCATGCTCGAATGACTCGTGGTAGTGTCGCACTATAAGCTCGGTTACAGCGTTGTCCCTGGGTAACATGATTTAAAAACGCATATCGAACCGCTGTTGTTCAGCCCTATCGCAACGTCTTTCCATCCGTAGCACCTGTTTGTCATTCAAACGCGGCGTTAACTTGTAGAGCGGGCTGCTCTTTTTCAAAGGAATCAATTGCAATTCTTCTTAAGAACCTTGATCTCGTCTCCATAGGCATCATTTTGTGTAGACCTGAGCAGAATGTAATCGGCTCGTCAATACTTTTCTTGTTTCAGCGGTACCGGGCGGAACCGCTTTAATAAGTGGGTTCCGTTGATTCACCGTTGGCTTGAGGGTTTCCACAGGTTCTCCACATACCTTCCGTTGACAATTCGAGATAAAACGAAAAACTACTTCGAAAATCAACTGCCATCGATTAGCTTTTCAGGAAACGCTAAGTCATGGAATAAGGTATCGCATGCAGTTCTGACTTGATATTCGTAGGAGGAAGTTGTTGTTGATGCAAGTTGTCCGGAGTTTTGTACCCCTTGGTACCCCTTTTGTAAACTTGGTCCCCGCGAGTTCTAAAGACAATCCGGAGTCACTTATTCGTTCCGTTAGAAAGTCCACCACATTAGTTCTAGAGAGTATCCACCTCCATTCTGAAAGCTTCGCAAGGCTTAGTATTTTTCCGATCCGCAATGTGACAAAGTGTTTTAGCGCTTTTGGTCTGAAGAAATCCAGGACAGGACGGTCCGAGAGTCCATGCAGAAAAAGGTTTGGTGGATTCGTAGCGAGTGATTTTTCTTGATTGTATGCGCCAGCCAAGCGCCTACTACAACAGCCTACAGTTCTAGGCATGGGATTGTGAGTTGCTTCAGAGAAGCGCACCATCACACTTAACCACTTCATGGACCTCAATCCGCAGCAAATCGGCACATCCAAAGGTTTTTTTTTCAAGCGTTGGTAAATATGTGAAACTGTACCTGTTCAAAATCCTTAGGTGTGCACATTACAGCGTGAGATCTTCAAGTCAGCTATTTCAAGCAACGCACCAATCCACGATTTCCATTTCGTGTGTGACTCGTCGTCGATTTCTGCATCCCAGTCGCATCCGGTACGCCAGAGATCCTCTACCAGCGTTTTTCTCAATATCTTGAATGGAGTCAACAGATCCAACGGATTTTAAAGGGTCATGACCGAGCTGGAGACAGCTCCTTTAATCAGTTTTCTCTATTCCAGCTAAACTTCTGCCTTAGACGGAACGGCAGATTGATAAGACAAAGGAGAAGGAGATTCCAGATGTTCGTTTATGGAGTTTTTATTTAGGTGGAAATTCACTGATTCGGTGGATTACACTTCTACTAGCTCTTCAAGTACCAACGACGAATTCAACGACAAGTTTGTGACCTCGAATCCTGCTGCTGGCGTTGATGAACCGAACCACCTCGGCTCTACGCAACGCTTCCTCCTCGGTGTCCAGACTGTCGAAGTAGTCGACCGCATCCATCCATTGAATGATTGCTTCAGTCGTACTCCACCCCCCATGAACCATGAGCTCGCGCAACTCGTTAACGAACCCAGTATTCATAAGGTGGCAATAGCTGGAAGGATACGCTGGGCAAGACATGTTGCGAGAATGCCGGGCAACTATCCTGCAAAAATGGTGTTCGACGGGAATCCGGTTGGTACAAGACGACGTGGGGCGCAACGAGCAAGATGGTCAGAACAGGTGGAGCAAGACCTAGGGGGTACAAGTTACCCAAGGGATTTGGGAGGAGCAGCCACGAATCGGGCATTATGGAGGGATATTGTGTGTCAGGCTATGTTATACACACTACCAAAATCTCGTGTAAATTTCTGTCCCTGAGACCAACACATGCAAGCGTCCTTTAGCGCATAAGAATGTGTTGAAAGAGATGAGAAAATAAATTCAACCGAACACATCTTTTGTCGAATTGCGTATGTTTCAGTTTCAGGAGACATAAATTCACACGAAATCTTTCTTTACGTTCCCCGACTATTACATTCCCCGACTTTACCTTCCCGGACTATTTACAAACATGGATTAGGTCTCGTGTAAAATTCATAATTTCTAAGTGTGTAGTATTGTGACGTTATGCCATGTGAATAAATAAATAATTCCGTCGTATTCGGAAACTGTACATCGAGAGAGTTACGATCCTCAACGTATTGCGCTGAGCACGGCGAACAGGAGGTCCCATGGGATCGAAACGATATAAGAGCCATTGTACTTGCTTATCAGCTTCTATTATGAGCAATTGGCGATACATTTCACGTATGTCATCACCAACCGCTACTAGCCTTTCCCGAAATTCGCGGAATACTTTCGGAAGTGACGTAAGGAGATCAGGTCCAGCCAGTAGGTTCGAGTTTAGAGAGACACCATTGACAGTCACCGCAGCCTCCCACACCAGAGGCACTTTGTGTGGTCTCTTGGGATCCAGATCCACCTCACTTTCAACAAATCGGAATCGCTTCCGCCGTTGGAATCGGAACGCTCTCATACGCGCCTATAGTCCGTTCAAGAATGTTACGGACAACCACGATGACTTCTGTATCTGAGAGTACTTCGGTTTGCGTACACGATATACTGCATTCTCAGCTCTTAATTGATAATCGGCTCAACAGAGTGAAAGTGCGCGTACTCGTTCGACTAGATCCGCTGATTCTCAGGAACCTATATGGACCATCCTAGAAGCGATCGTACCGCTATGGGTTCTTCGGTTTTCCCCACTTTCGATTCAAGCGGAGCGAACAGATGACAATTGCCGTGGCCGATCAAGATTCGGGGAATTTCCGGGTTAAATTTGGAAACTCTTCAAAGTGAATGTCGTATTTCGGCAGGACTTGTTCCTTCATCGTACGTGCTTCTTTCAGCTAGTACCGGTCAATCGCTCCTCTTGTGAAGATTTGGAGATCAATATTTCACCAGTGATTCTGGAGTGCCGCATGCTCCCAGGAGTTTAGCAATTGAATCCTCTACCAATGTGGCGGATGCGCCTTCGTAAAGAAAAGTAGACGTTTCAACGACTGTATTTCCGAAGTATAGTGTGATGGAAACAATGCGGAAAATCACCAATAGCATCGATTTGAAGCGAGCGTTGTTCTCGACAATTGACAGCTGAATGCTTTCTTCTGCCCTGTGCAGTACAGCGTGATGAATTGTCAAGCAGCTCGGTACGGTACATCGTCCAACAAACGTGTACTACGCATTACCGGGGTTGTTGAGGCATTGTTGACAAAGTTTCCAATTTTCGATGAATTCCAAACGTTGACATATGCTCAGCTTCGCAAAGTAGCCGCAGAACCAAACCTTGAGGTCGTTCCGCTTGCGCACGACACATGGTTTCTTCGCTTTCGTGGGCGTATCCATTTGAGACCCACTGGATTGGTTCGGTTGGGTGTTGTGGCTGTTGATAAACTCCCCGACTTCCCCGAGTGTAGTGGTGCTACTTGTTTCATTTCCGTGAAGTTCACTACCTCGGAAACTTCTGACACTATCTCACTCATAAAGTTAGTGAAGTTCCTTAGCAGTGTATCTAGTTTACCGCGAATTGCACCCAGTCTAGCTTGTACTTGAATGGCAGTTTGCCGACAAGCTCCTGTACGAGATTGTTCAGGTGATCATGCATTCGTGCCACCTCGACATGATCGCACAATTATTTGACAGTGATCCCGAAGAAAATGAAAGTTTCCAGCTTATCCATCCGGGGGGGCTGTGCCTTGCGAGCCTTTCCCACTAAACTCTTCAAATGCTTCTCTGGATTGCCAAAAAGCTTCCGCATATCTTTAATTATATGGAGCACCAAATCCGATACCAAAGGATGGCTTTGAACCGCTTCCTTTGCTAATGCCTGTAGGCTATCTTGCAGCCTCATTAAATTGTCCATGTCCATGAACCCGCATGCTGCCGTTAGGTATTCATAGCAACTCATGAAGAGCAGCCAAACCTCTGGCTCTCCTTGAAATAACGGAAGGTGCTTTGATACAGCCTGTCTAGCAGCCCACTGTGCCTGCGTCGGTCCTCGACTTATATCATTCCGTGAACCCTGATGATTTCTTCCTTATCGAGCAAGTATATCCCGGATAGTGGCTTCTTCTTCCGCGAAATTGACCGACTGGTGCAGTAAGCCCTCGACTACTTCACTATCTTCACCGAAAGTTGCCGATCCGTACTGCTGGCGACCGTTACTGTTACTTTCTGATGCCTGGATCAACCCCGGCTCGTTTAGCTTATTGCTCAAGAGTCCCGGAATTTCCTTCCGCGTTTAGATTTTTGGTTGCTGGTTTTGGACTGACTGCTGTTTCGAAATCTTCGGGAATGCTTCACGTAGATCATTCTTTGCGAAATCCTCCCAGCCGCTAATCTTCGTACCTGTATCGTCTCCTTCTTCGTCTGACTCCACACGCTATTTCTTAACGACCCAAATTTGAGTACGATGGACTCAAATTCGTCGGAAGTATGGCTACCCAAAAATGAGTAAAGATGGTTAAGAGTAACACGTTGACAATTAGTAAACATCGATTGAATTCAATTCAATATCTTTGACACTGAAATAAGTCTGACTTCCCAAATACCTTATGCTAAGAAAATGAAAAGTCAAATTATGTTTACATGTTTTAAAGGTTGACGAGAAGTAAATTGGTACGCGCAAAAAGACCGGTAATTTGTGATTCAATCATTTTAAAAAGTCCATTAGTGGATGCATCATAGTACATTAATAAAAACTCCAAAGTTACAGTATTAGATGGTTAAATTTCTTCAGTTCGAACGAAATTTCGAAAATTCCTCTTGATGGAGTCCATCAGGGCCCGCAAGTAGAAACAGACACGGAATCAGCGCATTTGTTCTATTTTTCCTGCATTTGCTGGACGTCCTTGACTGACCCGCCGTTTCGTTGAAGTCGCTACTTTGAAATTGCCCAATATTTTTCGATTGGTCGTAATTCCAGGAAAATCGGAGGATTCATGAGCTTGGCGATAAAATCGATCTTGATGGCAGCATAACACTTCAGCACACCTTGAGTAGTGGCGCATTGGGCCAAAAGATGACTTTGACCCTGTTTGTTGGCGAGATTTCGCCTGCGCACCTCTACAACATGAGACTCTATAGCCGTCTGACGGCTGTATTTCTTACCGCAGGCAACACCGAAACAGAGCGACAGATCCTACAATCTGACATAGCGATGAGTTGGCAGAAGAACAAATACTATTGTTAGATGAATCACAAAAGCGCATGCATATAGAAGTGAAGGTCTAGAATAAATTATTAAATTAGTGAATTCAAACTGTATTTAGTTTAGTGCAAGTTTCCCAAACATCCTAAAATATTAATCCTAATTCTACAAGGTAATTTATCATACTTATGTGAGATAAATTTAATAACTACATTGATATCTATCCGATAGGAATTGTGAACAGCTTAAACACACTATACTTAACCTAAATTACTACGCTACATCTACAAACTAAGTGGTAAACAACTAAACGAACTACTTATCACATGCAAATATCTTATAGAAGCTTAATTACAGTACGCAGTACTTGATGGTACCTAAAGTTTAGTACGACTTGCTCATCAAAGGAAATTCTAATCAAACCCGACTCGACAGTATACAGATTTGGATAGATAGACTGGACTCGAGATAAAAGTGGGACTAAACGTAAATTTCAACTTAATGCTAACAATGCGAAAGTGACAATTTAGAGCTATTATCACAGTTATTTAGAACTTACATAATAATATGTAATAGTAAATAGTACCTTATGTGTTTACAGGAAAATAATAATCCCCTACCAGTAAATCCCAAGATACGGTCGTTTTATTTGGGGATTATTATTGCGGAAACGATCCCACCCGTTGGCAATTTCCAACACTGTTCTTGCAGATAAACGGCAATACACGCTTTTCCAAGCATTCTTCGATGTAAACATGGGATGTCATCGTCGAGGATGTGACGAATGATTCCGTTTTCGGGCCACAACCGCAAATTGCTTGACAAAGCGCGGCCTTCTTCACGAACCTGTACATCCCGGTACTTTCCCACGTCCAGTCGCGATGTAAGACTTTTGACCGGGAAGCTGCTTCAAATCAAGTTTGACGTGAATGATTCCACGCCAAATCGGTCGGTCACCAAACTCAACTATCTTCGATTTTGATGAAACTTGGTACACGTCTTCGGTATGTTGAAAAAAAAAAATCCACTGGTGTTAAGATTATTTGGATTCAAGAGTAACTCTTGAGATGGGTGTATGTTTTTTTTCCAACATTTTACTTGAAAAATCGTAGTTCAAAAACCATTACATTTAGAGAAAAACTTTATATAGGGGAGTTGTAGAGAACTAAAAAGGCTTTGTAAAAAAAATGTACACTGAAAAAAAAAATTTTTTTCATCAAGAAAAATCGAAAATAAATACTAAAAATCAAATATAAAAAAAAAAATATTTTTAATATTTTTCAAATTTGTTTTGTGGAAATTTGAGAAAAAAAAAACACGTTTTGAAAAAAATTCTAGGATGGATGCTCTTATAATAAAAAAGTTTTCCGAAGAGCAAACTTTGGTGCATATTTCAAATTTTGGTTATTCGTTATTATAAATGAAAATTAATTATACAATATGATTTTGGAGATCATTAAAAACAATAATGATGATAATGATAAATCACCTGAACGCAATCGTTTTCGAGATTTTTCGGATTTTATTTCAATAGAATGAAAAAACCTCAGAAAATTCGCTCTTTTCTTAAGTTAATCGAGATTTCCACCAGAAATGATAAATTTTCCAAGATCTTCATATTATAACGTTCACATTACTCTAATGTCCTCTTTTCTTTTGATATCAGGATGATAAGAAGACTCATTTGAAAAGAACAAGATAAATAGCACTATTGTTTTAATATTGCAATCAATATATTTATAATTGATTTATGGCTGTATCGGTCGGGCCGCTCAGAGAATGAAGGGAGCGAATTTGCTAAAGCGATGAAAGTAACAGCGAGATAGATGTCGCAGGGGCGACAAGTGTGAAATGGACAGATGATGAAATTATGCGGAGGGTCATATAGAAGAAGCATATTAATCGAACTGCTGACTATTTTGCCAAGCTCCAACGATGTTAGAGGTCGGGTGTAGTGTGTGAAAACTACACTCCGAACAGTTCGGTGATGTAGCGATGAAAGTAACACATATTGTTTAAGGTAGGTAGACAAATAGCAGCTATAACGTATGTCAGGTATATCTTCTCATAAAAAAACAGCTAATGTACGCTGCCTGTAAACTACCAGAGATGTTTTATACCTGCATTTCCAAAGGTACCACAGCCAATATATATGCTCATACATAGTCGCATTCATCAGTAAAATCTATCTGAGTGAACTGAAAATGGAGTTTAACATGAAGAAGTGTTGTATGCCGTTTCCTACTAAACGGTGCTCAAAAAACCTTCGTAAATTAACCGAACAAAATGTCAAAAAACTCAAGTTTATGGGCAAAACACATTTGGACACTTCTTTGATGATTTGTGATAATTGTCGTTTGCATTTAAATAGAACGGAACAATCCATTATTATTAACATTATGGATCCACAACCATCTACATCACGGCAAGTAGACTTGTATGGTCTCGAGGAAACGCCATCGGCAATATCATTAATGTCAGTGCCATCTGATAGCAGTGTGCAAGATTATTCAAGGCGCCATAATATTGAGCTATTTAACAAGGGCGTAGCTGGAATCAACGTTTCGCCAATATCGGCTAAAAAGTTCCTGAACGTAAATTATGCCCGCAAAAAGTTCAAAGATGTTTCAAACGGCATTCGGACACACATATTTGGGGATCAAGCGGAGGAGGATGACCTGGAACAATTGAAAGTGAAAGCAGCCGAATATGACGAAATAATCGCGCAGCTAAAGGACCGGTATGCTGATCCAGAAACTTCGAGGGACGATCAAGTAAGGATACTTTCGGTTTTACCACAATCTTGGACAAATCAAAGAGTAATGGCAGAATTTGGAATAACAAACAAGTACATCGTATCACAAGCTAAATTCCTTGCAAAAAGTGATGATTGTTTAACAAAAATGTCGTTTTGTTATGTATCACATGAAGAGTATGAACAGGGAACAGCAGAATGGAATGAAATTTACCGACAGACTAAAACGATTGCAGGTACACAAAAGTACCACTCATTCGTTCCAATTTCAGAAAACGAAGTTTTTGTAAAACTGTTTTCGAATGACGAAGAAAGCAGGATTCATAATATATATAAAAGCAATCAATAGTTTATATAATGTTTATGTAATATTATCAATGACCGAGACTAATAAATGGTATATATAAATATAAATCCAACCATAATTCATTATTTTTGTCTTATAACTTTAAGTGAAGCTTTTTCAATCGACGAGCTGTTAAGAGTAAGTAAGAGGCACATACATGTGTTTTAAAAAGGCTAAAAACACAAGAGAAACAATCGTTAGCTATTGTTGTTTTAATATCACGAGTAATTTATGAAAAGGGCGTATTTTTTGAGGTTTTGAAATTTTATTGAAAGAAAATCAGAAATATCTTGAAAACGGTTGCGTTTACGTGGTTTATTATTGTTATTATTATTGTTTGTAATGATCTTTAAAACCATATTGTAACATCAAAATTCATTTATAAGAATGAATAACCAAAATTTGAAATATACACCAAAGTTCGCTATTTGAAAAACTTTTTTATTATAAGAGCGTCCATCCTAGAGTTTTTTTTAAAACGTGTCTTTTTTCCTCAAATTTACATAAAACAAATTAAAAAAATATTAAAAATATGTTTTTTTAGATATTTTATTTTTAGTAATTATTTTTAATTTTTCTTGATGAAAAAAAAATTTTTTTTTCTGTGTATATTTTTTTAAGAAAGGCTTTTTAGTTCCCTACAATTCTCTTATATAAAGTTTTTCTCTAAATGTAATGGTTTTTGAACTGCGATTTTTCAAGTAAAATGTTGGAAAAAACACATACGCCCATCTCAAAAGTTACTCTTGAACCCAAATTATCTTAACACTAGTGGATTTTTTTTTCCAACGTACCGAACTCATGTGCCAAGTTTCATCCAAATCAATGATGATCGGGTATGATTTTTGGGATTTCCGGCACATTCTGGATGGAATCCCTCACGTATGTTTCTTCATCGATCAAAGTGCAGCCCTTGTGTTTCGTCAAAACACGGTCGTACAACAGCCTTGCACGCTTTTTGGCCACAGAATTCCGCATCATGTGCTGGTTCAGACGTTTACTGGCTTTGTACGGCTTGTATCCTTTCCTGGCAAGGATGTTCCGCACCGCTTGAACGTAGGCGTTGTACCTCTTGGCGACATCTCGGATCGAAAGACCGGGGAGTACTTTAGCGTACCTCAACACCTTGCCGCGCAGCTGTTGATCCCGGGTTCCAGTGCTTCCGTTGGTCTGCTGATTCCTGTTCACACTCAGGGTTTCCTTGTAGGTTTTGAGCACTCGACGAACTGTTGTTTTCGGCAACATGAGCACTTTGACCAGCTTGGAACCGGACCACTCCGGATTTTCTAGGTATTTGTGCACAAAATATTTTCTTCTTTCGAGTTCCATTTGACGTTATTTCTGAACGCGATCGACTACTTTGATCAAACAGGCACCAGTTGGTCTCTATAGAAGTGTAAACAAACCACTGTCAAAGATTTTAGATTCCCAACACTAGATGCGTGCTAGCGGCGCGCGAGGGGCGCACCGATTCACTTTTAGTCGCCTTTCGCCTAAATAATAAGTAAAACTACGAAATTATACTAACAAAAATCTTTCAATGAGAAGCACCGGTGATAAACTTCAAATCAATTCGACGATTGAATACAACATATCAATGTAAACTTATCAAAAACATTCAAATTAATGTCAGTCATCTGAACAGTCTCCCAAGCGTCTTTGAAGTGTATTTTCCCGTCTTCAAAAGTCCTCAATGTTCCGTCTTGACAAACAGAAGAAACACAGAGTCACGCCTGAGCAAACAGTGCATGAGCTCATTGTTGTCGGTTCCATTCAAACGAAAATTAATTTCGTTCAGTTTTATGCAAACAGCAGCCCCGCCAGACTGACAATGCTGTCGGAACAAAATCGTCCTCCCATTCCTCCCGAACAACAAAAACAACCGGCACACACACACTCACACACAGCCATACAGACTGCCGAAATTAATATCCTCGAAGAAAACCGGCAACCATGGCGAAAGAAGATAAGTTCTTAATTAAATGATCCTATACTGACAAAGTTCAGAGCCAGAACCAGCCTCCGGAAGCCCATCTGTATAATGTTTCCTACGCTCCGCTCCCGGGCGTCCCATCACCCGGTCTTCTTGAATGAGATAAAAAATAATTTATTTTTTTCGCCATAACCTTTCTTTTGAGCTTTTTTTTTTATTCAGAGCCAAATTTCTCTTTGAAGATCCAATTTGAAAATAAAAATGAAAAAATAAAACAAAATGGTCTCCAATGGAAAATCGGATTGGTTGTACTAATTAGCAGCCTCCCACTCCGTCCGTTCCGAATTTCAAACGCAATCCAAGCCGGCCAATTGCATTAGTGCGAGTTGCTCAATTGAAAGTTTCGCTGAAGAGGCTGAAAGTTGCGATAATTTAATTACACATTCCAGTTCGCTTATGATGATAATTTAATCGGAAAATGATGAGACCCGGGATGAATGCGATCGGTTGAAAGGTTCTGGGGGGGTAGTTGCATCAATTAGTAATGTAGCGAACGAAATTAACGGTTGGTGTTAAACCTTTTTCTAGCGAACTTAAATGATGGACGTTGGGCGATTACAAGCTAATGGTTGAATGAAGTGAATGGAATTTAAGTTCACTGTTCGTTTGACGTTGTGTTTCGATAATATGAAAAGTTTTTAAAATTTAAATTTCACCTCACTACCATTCACTACCAATGTACTGCTCAATAGAAATCCGTTACTGATCCGTTGAGATCACTTGGAAACTCTCTACGGAACAATTTCCTTTCGCAATCTTCGGATTAATTACGTTTCCCAACAGAACACTGCGGGGCCTGCGTGTACATACATTTCTAAGCATTCGCCACCTTCCGAGTTTCAGAGCCCCGGAGGGCAATTTAACGCTTCATTGAGTTGAAATGAGAAGTACGACGACCGAACTTGCTCATCTTGGATAGAAATGGAAGTTGACACATTTAGGGGTGCTCAAAGATACTTGTAACTGCTCGAAAGTGTCTTTACCAAACGCATAACCTTAACACCACCAATGGCCATCTTTTGTTGGCGGTGTAATGCTTGCATCGTAAAACTGTATCGACTATCACACACTATACCAGTGGTTCTCAATCTATTTTCGATAGTACATTCAGCGGCTGGATAATCAAGAAGAAAATGGATATAGTTTTTGTCTCAGTAGCCAACCTCTAATAACGTAACTCTCACGAACACACCTTCATATATTCTGTCAAAATAACTCAGCGAATCAAAACAAAAACAATGTTTCTAGTATCAAGAAGCGCAAGACTGTATTGTAAGGTGCAGTGAACCAAGTTTAAATCACGAGTTTCATATTGACTGTGGCTACACTTGTACTAACAAAAAAACTATTACATACTCGTGTGCTTTTCAGAAACCGCAAACGTAATTTGTGATCGACCCTCGCTCCCTTTCCCTTTTTTTTTAACACATCTTGAATTGTCAAGATTGACTAGGAGAAACGTCAGTGTTATGTCTGTTTCCAATCTATATTAAGTACAAGGTATTATATACACGCTAAGATCAGTTTACCCAAATATGAGTGAACTTTACCCATAATCGCCGAAAAGTGCACATACTCATTTTATGGGTAAACTCGATTTACCCATATTTGAGTACACACGGTGAACTAACAACATAGGTAATGTTTACTCATTTATGGGTAACTTATTTGAAGTAAATTTCACGCGTATTTAGGTAAATTTAAAACATTATTTTGAAATTAGACGCAATATGGTTATATTTTCCTTCATGAATTTCTTGAAATTTCTTGATCAGAAAGAAAATAATCGTTAATCTTTTGTTCAATTTAACATGTTTTTTTTATCAATTTTACAGTGCAAATATAGCATTTGCTCTTTAATTGGACGAACTTCTGATGATTTATTTTATAACTAGCTATGCAAATATTGTCGAGAAGTAATGAAGAAGAAATAAGTTAGAGTTGGCCAAAACAATTATTGATCAAATGGTAGTACTTTTCAGGTTAGAAGAGATGAATGGAACTATTTTTTTAGATTTTGTGATTCCTCCCACTACCCCTCATCATGGTGTTGGTAGTGTATTCCTTTATACAACTCCAAGATCACAACTCTGTTAAAACCTACTATTCACCGTTTAATTATCGAATCCGGATCCAAATGTTTTTTTCAGCTTTTCCATCTTCTACTCCGGAGTTTCAACTTCCGTGATGGACCTCAATCTGTTCAATAGCAAGATGGAATGATGACCAAATTACTCTATCCAATGAAATGTATGACAATGTTTATTTTTTCATCCAAATATAGATAAAGTGCTTTTACTCATATTTAGGTAAAATCACATAACTCACATTGTAGGTGAAGTTCACCCACTTTTGTGAGTACAATTTACCCATATTATGAGTATTACATCAGGTACCCATATATGGGTAAAACAATTACATTTTTATGGGTAATTGAGTCTTAGCGTTTAGGCTGCAATATTTATGTACACTGTAAATTTATTTTAATAAGGTAGCTTTCACTCGTTTCGTAATCATGGATTTTGTACCTAGAACAAATGTCTCGTATATTGTATGAAACATTCATAGTGCTTCTTATCTGGTGAAATGCTATTATTACATCTCTTTGTAAAATGTTCGAAATGGATCTCACAAAGACCAGCCAATCGCTGTTTCTCTTTTATCGAACTCATGCAAAATGGTGTTGCTGCTGAGATGGGTGGGAATATTTAATGTATCCCAGAATAATAACCAAAGCGCTGCACAGTGGACAAGAACTAATGAAAGCTAAGGAAAAAATCTGGAACTTTTTTCGCCTCTAAGCGCGGCTTGTAAACAAGACCATTTCCGCTTGGAAATTGTCTGGGGAATTGAATGAAACTGGTTTCAATCACCGCACGGATATCGTTGTGGAGTTAAAGAGCTTATTTTACACCACTTTCTCTTATATCCTTGAATAATTTATAGACATCTTTGCACGGCGAGGCTCAAGATCAACAAAATAGTGCTAGTCCCATGTGAAATTTCCTGGAAAATCAAATAGAAGCTGTTTCAACTACCGCACGGCTCTGCGAAAGAAGATATGGCTGGTTTATAGATATCTTTGCTCGGAGTGGCTCAAGATCAACCAAATAAGGCTTATCCTATGTAAAATTTTCTGAAAAATCGAATAGAAGTTATTTCATCTACCGGACGGCTCTGTAAACAAAGATATGGCTGATTTTACCCTACTTCCCTACTTATATTATTGAATAATTTATAGATGTCTTTGAACGGAGTCGCTCAAGATCAACAAAATAGGACTATCCCAATGTAAAATTTTCTGAACAATACAATAGAAGTTGTTTCATCTACAGCACGGCTCTGTGAACAAAGATTTAGCTGATTTTTCCCCACTTCCTCTTATATTCTTGGGATCAGCTAGATCAACTATATGGGTTATACTGAGGTGAAATCAGCCATATTTTTGTTCACAGAGCCGTGCGATGGTTGAAACAAACTTTATTCGATTTTCCAAGAAATTTTACCTAGGACCAGCCCTATTTTGTTGATCTTAAGCCACTCCGAGCAAAGATATCTACAAATTATTCAATAAAATAAGGGGAAGTGGGGTAAAATCAGCCATATATTTGTTCACAGAGCCGTGCGGTAGATGAAATAACTTCTATTCAATTTTTCAGAAAATTTTACATAGGATAAGCTTTATTTTGTTGATCTTGAGCCACTCCGAGCAAAGATATATATAAACTATTCAAGAATACAAGGGGAAGTGGGGTGAAATCACCCATATCTTTGTTCACAGAGCCATGCGGTGGTTTAAACAGCTTTTTTTTTTATTTTCCAGGAAATTTTACATGGGACTAGTCCGATTTTGTTGATCTTGAGTCTCTCCGTGCAAAGATATCTATGAATTTTTCAAGAATATAAGGGGAAGTGGGCTAAAATATGCTCTAAAACTCCACAACGATATCCGTGCGGTGATTGAAACCAGTTTCATTCGATTCTCCAGACAATTTTCAAGCGGAAATGGCCTTGTTTACAAGCCGCGCTTAAAAGCAACAAAAGTTGCAGATTTTTTCCGTAGTTTTCATCAGTTCTTGCCCACTGTGCGCTGTCAAGAACTATAAGTTCATGCTCATTATTCAAGCATCTTCTCACGAGTCAGCATGGTCTAGTGAGATCAACAGCGGATTTAGTATCAGCACTTTCCAGAAATTCAAGTACGGATCCCATGTCAAAAATAATAAAAATAATGCATGACAACTCCACGTCAATTACATTTCGAGTCGATAAAGTAGACCTGTCAGTCCTCCGTACAACCAACAGAGCGACGTTTTTTTTTAATTTGTGACAAAATATTCGTAGCTTTTTGTATTCTTTCCGTACAATGCACGAAAGTTCATTCTTTGTCAACAAAAGCTTCGTGCTTTTGACAGTTACGCGTGTGCCATTAATTACGAATGTATCTTAATAAAAAGTACAAATCAGTTGCGTTGCAGAAAACAACGAATGGATTTGTGGGTATTACCTTAAATTTTGTAATATACACTAAAACTAACTTTCAGTGTAGTTACAAAAAAGACATAAGCAAAAAAATGTTATGAAATGTCTTCAGATATGCATGAAATTTGAGCTGTTTTGATTCAAAAGTCAGCCAAACGCCAAAGTCAAGTTTTTGGGTTAAATTTTTGCATGTAGGTATAAAGTAACTCTTGTACGTTACTGAAGTATACAAATTGATTGGAAGGATTCGATAAAACTGAATAGTTTTGAGTTAATTAGCGCTGATATTTGAGGTGTTCGAAAACGCGATGATGATTGTTTCCCAATTTCGAGTATAACACTTATGCTGGCTTTTTTCCTGATTAATTTTAAGATAAAGCTTATTTTTTAAAATAAGGTTAGAGAAACACAAATTTCACATAATTCACTTTTAGCTTGGCAAAAATCACTGTTTCAGGAAGATCCACAACGATTCCAACTCAAAAATTTATGTAACTAGAAGGAAGTTCGCGATTTCTCAAAACAAACAAGTATCTTTGTTTGCCATCCGGTTTCACTCCCATTTGAGTAACTTTAACTCAAGAACGTTAAAACCGAATGTACTCTAAACTGAGTTTCATTTTTAAAATCTCAATTTTGAGTAATCCTCGTTTTTTTTTTGTATGAAAACGAGTGACGGGCCGAAAGGGAACACGTCCATTAAGTATGTCACGTAAAAAGTGACTTTTTATAACACTACCCCGCCTTTGTCACGTTTTTTGTATGGACCTTCGAATTGTTTTTGTATGGATTGTCACGTTTTCCCAACAGCCTCAATTTTCGATATCGACAACGATAACAATAGCTGTGTTGTTAAATTCACCAATTGCCTTTGATGAGTTGCGCCGTCAGTTTTTGTATCGACTCATGAGCGTGCTACAAAATTCTTATTGCACAGACTTTTGCTTGTGTGCGTGCGTTCAGATAAATTATTTTTTTTTTGCGGCACACGCACACATGACCAAGTTGATTGGAAACAAAACATAACAAAAATTTATAACAATCAGTTTTGAAAATCGATTGGAAAAATTTGGAAAACAAGTCCGGAGCAATTTACGATAAAGGCGAATATACACAATGTAAACAAAAAGGAAATAATGATTGTAATATTTCAAGAAGAACAGTAATTTGACGTGATTGTGTTGTACCTAAAAACTGGTGTACTAATGATAAAGTGTCCCAAACAACATTGATTATAAAAAAAACATACATACAATGTTATCAACCTGACGACACTGATCTTGGTCGACCTGCAAGACCGTACTCTACAGTACCGTGCTTGCCACCGCGTGGGTAGTCACCCATACTACCATTTCTTCAGGTCCGTTGGGGAACACTTAACGTCAACGTACGGTTTTCAAATTTAAGTATGTTAGTTTTCTAGTCAAGACGAACATTTCAAGAGGTGGAATTCTTGACTTGGCAACTTTTTTCAAAATAAGGGATGGCCTAATGTACCCCCTAATCGCCAATTTCTCTGGAATTATCTTGTATTAAAAGATTATCTTATAAATTTTGTTACACGGAGAAAAGATTACTGAGAGATATATTTGCTACCTATTAAGAGTCAGAATAAATAATCAGATTTGCTCCTCCATCGCAGTAAAGCTTGCTTCAGATAGAATTGGAACAAAAACAATTGCCTGTATTTCAGTTATTTATTATTGAATTCAAGATCTTTTTTGATACAAATGTAGCGTTTTCTTCATACTTTTAAGAAAAAATACGGATAAAATTATTCGTCACGGTTTCGAAGGAATTCTCGAATTTTTCCTGTAACACGGCTCATCAGGTGGCACACACCTTCTTCGTCCATCGTTTTAGCTATCTTATTCCACCAGGTCTTCATCAGATTGATGTATTTGACAACCTTTCTTTTTGCCTTGAGTCTCCTCTTCATGATTGCCCAGTATTTCTCAATAGGGCGGAACTGGGGGCAGTTGGGTGGGTTAATGTTTTTCAGAACAACCTGGACCCCTTTCTCTGCATACCATTCTTGAACGACTTTGCTGTAATGACAGCTTGCCAAATCTGGCCAAAACATTACGGGATGGTCGTGGGATCGAATGAACGGCAAAATTCGTTTTTGGAGACACTCTTTTTGGTATAGTTCCGACGTCATTGTCTTATTTGTAACGAAAACTTTCGTTTTTTTGCCGCAGCTGCAAATGCCCTGCCAAATCATGAATTTTCGTGCAAATTTGTCGGCAAAAACAAATTTAAATTTGGCTGGAACATCCCCCCGAGCCGTTGCCAAGTAAAATTTTTGACCGGGGATTTGTCCGAAGTCAGCCTTGACATAGGTTTCATCGTACATCAGAAGACACCCGTCGAACTTGGTCAGCACCTGGTCGTATAGCTTCCGAGCACGGATTTTGGCCACACTATTCTGTTTTATGGTCCGATTTGGCTGTTTGCTAGCTCGATACGACTTGATTCTTTCCCGGAGTCGAGTTCTCCTCACGGTACTATGGGCAGCACCGAATTTTCTGGCTAAATCACAGTCCGACAGATTGGGATTCCTCTTAATCGTCTTCAAAATCTTACCACGCAGTTTCCGGTCGACAGTTCCACTCCGACGATTGGCTTGAGGCTTCCGAATCGTCGTCAATGTTTCCTTATACCGTTTGATAACGCGCCATACGATATTTCTGGGCAATTTCAGCTGTTTAGCTAGCCTAGATCCAGACCACAATGGATTTTCCAAATAACTGTGCACAATTTTTTCCCTTCTTTCGGCTTCCGTGTTGATTGTTCACAAAGTACAGTCGATTTGCGGAATGTCAAAAATACATACGTGAAGCTGACAAAATTTCCGACACGTGGGCGCCAAGAACTTTCAAATCCGTCCACCAGGAGCGCCACAATATGAGCAAAAGTTTGTTCCAATTCTAAATGAAGCAAGCCATTATAAGTTCGGCCTAACTAAAACAGAGAGGTGTTACGTCAAAACCAACGGAAACAGTAGGCCGATCGATGGCAATACGATGCAGCCCTTACATTTACGACATTTAGTGCATCAATGCACTGATAACATCGCTTATTCACCATCTCGTCAATACACTTGAATTGGTGAGCCGTTTAACAAAAGCATCAGTCCGTGGTAAACTGCTTGCCGTAGTAATGTCAGCGCTCAGTTCAGAGATACCATCAGAGTTGTAAAATTTGAATGGTTTAGTTGAAACAACTGGTGTGTCGTCGTCGCAAGCGCACTTCGAGAAGACACTGGAAGTAACCCATTAAGGACATACTACGACCGAGTCGCTTCCAATATAAATTCTAGGTTAGAATAATTTTCACTTCAAGTGTTTGGAACTAACATATCACAGCTATACCGTAAACAAAAGAGTTCAAATTGCTAACCAAAGTATGCTCCAAAGTAACAAGCATTTGCTGAAAATATCACGCACGAAGTCTTAATAATATTTGAGAATTTGTGCTAGCAAATCGCGAAGTGAGAGGGATTTCGGTCGTGTATGTCCTTAAAGCCACCGCTTGACCGTCGAATGCAAAAGTATCCTTAGAGAGCTTGTCTGGTGGTCAGGGATGCATTGAGACGCAGAAAATTGGGTAAAAGTATGTCATGTCTATGCGATGAATGGAAGATTAGAGAAGGTCAGCTTTCAAATATAAGCCCATGCACGTTCTCCACGGAGGTAGCAGTTGAAGGTCAGAAGAACAATTTCTATGCAATTCCATGCTGAAAAGCTAAAAAATAAAACAAATTTAGCCTATATTTTTCTATAAATTATTTCGAAACACAACATTCACCTCCTAATCAGAACTGTCCATTCATTTGCCTTCTTCCTTTCACTCACTTACAACTCAACAGCTCATTGTAATCCACCTTACGATGGCTTGATGACCTGCATGATGGTTGCGGATGAATTTTTATCGTGTAGCGCAACATTGCTGTGACATTGTCAGGCAAACTCATCAAAAAGCGATTGACGAGAAAAACAACAGCACTATGGCTCGATTTTCACCAGTACACAACAGCGAAACGTCAGAGACGCATTCAGCACGGGTTACCTCTACAGTGGCGCCGCCACGATATAGAGTAATATGCAATGGCTGGCCCACAATTGATACGTTTTCCTATAGGTTTTCTGTCAATTTACGTCAACGCATCCGCAACGTATCAATTGTGGGCAAGCCTTAACAATCCTAACTCAAGTACACGGAGAAAAATAATAACAACAAAAAGTTCAATCGAGGCAAATCGCTTAATCGCAAACTAGAATAACTTTATAAAGACGGGATGGACACTATAACCCCCATTACATATAATAAAAAATTAATTCTTGTGATGTCCGTTAGTAATTTTCAAAAATAACGATCGGCTGAGAAATCAAAGTTGAAGTCCCAAACTTGGGGGGAACCCTTCCGGACCCCCCTCGTAAGAAAATTTCAGGTGACGAACTATGTAGCCCGGGAGTCTAAAAGTCACTCTAATAAAGACGAACAAAAATATCTTGACAGATACGCGTATTTCGTCTACAATGTGCAGACTGTTTCAGTGTCGTATACTAATACTCGACTGAAATAAAACCTTCGCCGCCTGTCGTATATATACTGTTTTTCAAATACAAAAACTTTTACCTACAGGTAAAATTTTCTTTGTTACACTTAACCTTTCCTTACTCCAAAACAAATATACTTAATATATACCTCGCTTTTTTTCCTAAGCTTAACCAAATTGTTCTGTAGCAGCGGGTGCTCCGCTGTGAAATACCTTTCTTATTCTGTTAGACGGCCTTAGTCACCTCCGCTAGATGCTCTTTGAAGTCTTTGTTTGACCTACATATATTTTGCTGCAGTGTTTACACTTGATTTTGTATATCCCAGCTCTGCAGAATATGTCTACTGAATCATTGGTGGAGCCTAACAACGATGCCAATTGATTGTGCCTTCTAGAGAAAACTAAGTCCAACCAAAGTCGCGGTTTCAGCTTTTGTGTAACGTCTTTATCGAAGTCCCCTACAAGTCGAAAACACGTTTCAGGGGTTCAGGTGAATCGGAGAGGGTTGTTTGCGATTTCCTATGAAGATGTTTTTCCTTTTTTTTTGATGATCGCATGAATTGTCCTCTTTCCGAAACCAATGAGTCTGGCAGTTTCGAAGATATGTGCTAAGTCTTTGGCATTTTTGTCTAGCGTACCGATCAAAAACGCATATCACCATCTAGAAGATTGGGTTTCAAAACAAGGAGATGATACAACATGGAAGCTGACTCGACCTTGCATAGAAGAGAACTACTCCAGGTTCATTCTATTACCAACTAAAAGGAGCCCTCAAGGGAAACCCTACATCTCCATACCTCTGTGAACTGTTTATGGCGAATTTAGAAACAACAATCCTTAAAGCGAAAAGATTACTTCAAACTCGTTGGAGGAGATACGTCGACGACATCTTCGCCGTAGTGAAACAAGATGATCTCCCCTTTACGCTTCAAGAAATCAATAATCTCCACAACGACATTAGGTTCACTTAAAAAATAGAGAAGGATGGGAAACTTGCATTCCTCGACCTCCTAAAGACTGTATTCGATGAAATTTGGACACACAAAATAGGTCATCAAAAATTTTCCCTGAGCCCGATTCTTTTCAAACTTTCTGGAAATAAAGTACTACTAAATGATTAAGTTCTGACACCATTGGTTTATTGAACCTCTTCTCCCAACCCAAATGCCCGCGCCTTTGCCATGACCCCTTTCATCAAATTTTGGGCAATGATAGGACCGACTTGCTTACTTACTTTTAACCACACTTTCTTTAGTTCAAGTTCATTTTCCATCAGTTTTGGAGTTTTAACGAGCTTTGCCTTCATTATTGCCCAAACATTTTCAACTGGGCGAAGTTCCGGAGTGTTTGGAGGGTTGACGTCTTTTGGTACAAAAACTACATTATTACCTTTGTACCAGTCTAAGACGGGCCGGGCATAGTGGCAAGATGCCAAATCCGGCCAAAACAGTGTCGGGCCATCGTGAGATCTCAAAAAGGGCAGAAGCCGTTTTTAAAGGCATTCGTCCTTGTAGATTTGTCCGTTGACGGTCCCAGGGGTGATTAAGGGCTGACTCATTTTGCCACATCCGCAGATCGCTTGCCAAACAAGGAATTTTTTGGTGAATTTCGACAGTTTCTGCTTCCGTACACTCTCCGGAACGGCCAACTTAGAGGTGGCGACGTAGTGTTCCTGTCCTGGCATTTGTTTGGTGTCGGCTTTAATGTAGGTCTCATCGTCCATCACAATGCAGTTCATTGTACACATGTAATCCAGAACATTTCATTGTTTTCTGCACAAAACAAACTGAAACTTTCGCCTTTTTCGCAACATCCCTGATCGAAATGTTGGGATAACGCTTAAATTGGTTCAATACCATCCTGGCCTTCTCCGGATTTGATGTGCCACGTTTTGGCCACTACCATTTTTCCATTTTTTTTTTTGTCTTACGGTCCTTGAACGTTTTGATCACATTAGATACGGGTGAATGTGCGATTCCGAGCTGTTTTCCGATCCATCGATGAGAAGCGTTTGGGTTTTCGAAGTGAGTGCCCAAAATTTGTTGGCGCACTATTTCTTCATTCGAAGCCATCACTGAAATCACTCGACCGATTTTCACGAAACTCATAACACAATTGACACAACACAATGAAATACATTCAGTTAAAATTTCAATAATTTTTACCCACACGCTAAAGAGTTACGAACAATTGCG
This sequence comes from Aedes japonicus, assembly GCA_034211315.2. Taxonomy (NCBI): domain Eukaryota; kingdom Metazoa; phylum Arthropoda; class Insecta; order Diptera; family Culicidae; genus Aedes; species Aedes japonicus. Next base: position 22,494 of record JASCZW010014251.1, read on the forward strand.
TGTGTCCAAATTTAATCGAATACAGTCTTTAGTAGCGAGAGAATCATTGTCATCATCGCCTTTAGGGTTTGAAATCTTCAGAAAACCCAAAAAACCCAAAGAGTCATCCTTACACTTCAAACCACTCTTTTCAGTGGCCACTTTCCACCACATTATCGACCAGATGTTGACCCTTCCTCTCAATAAACCGGAAAAGCCAAAGAATTAGAATATATATTCGAAACTGCCGCAGTGGGATGTTTGGCAGAAGTAACGTCCTTGGTTCGAGTACCACTATAACCATGCCCTTCGCTAAATTTTCAATACTTCTATTCAATTATCATCCTACCGTACACTGACGGAACTTTCAACACTTTCTCTTCATATCTTTCATTCTGGCAAACATTACTGTTCACTCTTGGAGCCTCGTGGTGATGAGCGAACATCGCCTTCTACATCATTATCGTTACCCCACGTACGGAGAAAAACAGACATAACAATTATGGTATGTACCTCCACGTTAGTTCTCGAATTATGCAGAAATTTATAAACCTCTGCATACAAATTTTTACACCGACCGGTTCAGTAGTCTCCGAGTCTATAAGGATCAGACAGACTGACAGAAAATCACTTTTAAAATATAAAGATCAGAGATCGAAATTCTCCACCAGCTGAGCGAAAACCATGCTCTCTCAAGCAGATTGTTGATGAGTAGCGAACCGTTCACATTTTCATCTTCCGATAATTCATTATCCTTTCTTTTTACATATGCGAAAATATCTCTTCCAAAATTCAACGAAAATATTTTCTCATGTCACATTTTTCACTGAAAACATGCTACTTAGATCGTTAGAGAAGAGCGAAAACCGAGGACCAAAAACCGAGGTCACAACATGAAGAAAAAATGGCATTTTATCGCATTATAA
>JASCZW010014252.1:0-23377 GCA_034211315.2 Aedes japonicus
TAGTACCAGCAATTTGTGGAGCGTACTCTTCCTAATGAAGCTACTGATAACCTTTTATTGCATGAAAAAAATAATGAAATTAATGTGACAAATAGTTATCGATACGTCTTCCGAAGCGAGACCAGCTATAGCAAATCATGCACGAATATGGATTTCCGGAAAAAGTGACGCGGTTGATCAAAGCAACGATGGATCGAGTAATGTGTGTCGTCCGAGTATCAGGGACGATCTTGAGTCCCTTCAAATCTCGGAGATGGTTACGGCAAGGTGATGGATTGTCGTGTTTGTTGTATAACATTGCACTGGAGGGTGTGATTCGAAGAGCTGGGATAGACACGAGTGGCACGATCTTCAGGAAGTCTGTCCAACTCTTTGGTTTCGCCGACGACGTTGATATCGTAGCACGTAACTTTGTAAGGATGGCGGAAACGTACATCAGACTTAAGGCTGAAGCTGGTAGAATTGGGCTTGTGATGAATGCGTTGAAAACAAAATACATGAAGGGAAGAGGCTCACGAGAAGACTATGTTAGCCTCCTAGCACAAGTTCAGATTGACGGTGATGAAATCGAGGTAGTAGACGAATTCGTGTATCTGGGCTCATTGGTGACCGCCGATAACGACACCAGCAGAGAATGAAAAAGACGCATTACGGCTGGCAATCGTGCCTACTTTGGACTCCGAAGGACGCTAAGATCGAACAAAGTTCGCCGAACCACAAAGTTGACCATCTACAAGACATTAATTAAACCGGTAGTTCTCTACGGCCACGAAACATGGACATTGCTAGTGGAGGACCAACGCGCCCTTGAAGTCTTTGAACGGAAGGTGCTGCGTACGATCTACGGTGGAGTGCAGGTGGAAGACGGATCGTGGAGGAGGCGAATGAACCACGAATTGCACCAGTTGCTGGGAGAACTTACCATCCTACACATCGCAAAAATCGGTCGACTACGATAGGCAGGGCATGTCGTAAGAAAGTCGGCCGACAGCCCTGTGAAAATGGTTCTCAAAAACGAACCGCCAGGTACAAGAAGAAGAGGCGCGCAACAAGCAAGGTGGATCGATCATGTAGAAGGTGACCTGCAGACCCTCCGCAGACAGCGAGGCTGGAGAGTGACAGCCATGGACCGAATAGATTGGAGACAACTTTCTGTATACAGCAGAGGCCACACCGGCCTTAGTCTGATTGGTAAGGTAGAGTAACGTCTTCCAAGCGAGAAGTGCTTCGACAAAAAATTATGAGAACGGACGTAGGAAATCCAGATGAGCAATGTATTTTCGGGCGGTCTGGCACTGGTTCCGTTTTTTACAGAACCGCGGATGGGTGTCATCATTTCTTTGGAAGAAAACTCGCTGATTGATAATGCTAACCAGCCGACCTGACCCGTCAGGTGGTCCGAATCGACTCTCTTTATTGAAACCATATTTACCATATTAAACCTAAAAACAAACCTATCGTCACTCTTTCTCTTTCTTTCCTCAAACGTTCTCAACTTACGTTCAACTGGCGTAAAAACCCGGAAAACAAAAAGGCAAGCATAACATAAGTGTTATGCAATACTTAGTCGCCACGTTTCTTTTTCGAAACTGTTCTTTTTTGTCAACAAATTCACTTAGCTCATTAAGCCAGCTGGTGTGTTTGTGAACATGAAAATGTTTTAAACAAGGTGAGTAGAGAACTCTTCCTTGATTACAACTCATGGTGACAAATCAACCAGAGGCGTGTAAAATTAGGGGCCATTGTGGCGATCTGTGATGGCATACATGAAAACCGGATCCGGTCGCCACACAGGCCAGCCCCACAGAAGGATCTCACAACAGTTGAGAATCGACACTATCTTGTGGTAAAACCGTGCAAGGAGACCCAGACGACGAAAAGGGAAGACGACCGACCCCGTGAACGCAAGCAAGAAGAGCGCAATCCGAATCATTCGATACGAGATGGGGCCACGAAGGTCAATTATTTCATCTGGTTCATCCTGAAGACACTGAAGTGGGCAGAACATTATGTCTTCAAGGCAAGGAAGATGGCTATCCGAACCGATAAACAGAATACGGTGACCAAATCACGCGCCAGGAAGCTGTATCGCGAGTGATTGATGCAGCTAAAATGTATCCCAATGGACGCCGAGACGTATATTGAAGCGGACACCAAGCAGATTCCCGGTCTGGAGTTTTTCATCGGCAAGTCCTGTTTGGATGTTCCGGTGAAGTTCCGTAAGAAAAAGATTGACAAATCTGCCAAAACGTACATGATATGGCAGCTCATCTACGGATGCGGCAAATTAGCAAAGCAACCGTACATAACGACCAGCACCATCGACGGCCAAATTAATAAGAAAGAATGCCTCCAAAATCACCTGCTGCCCATCCTCTGGTCTCACGAAGGTGACCTCTGTTTAGACCGGATCTGGCATTACGCGAAACCGGTGATGGAATAGTACGAAGCCAATGATGTTGTTTTTGTACCGAATGAGACAGATCCAGCAAACTCGCCAGAACTTCACCCAATAGAAAATTTCTGGGCAAGCTCCAGAAGAAACAGAAGATATTCAAAAACGACAAGGGTTTGAAAAAAGAGTGTATTAGAGCGTGTAAGAAAGATGCCGCAAGATTTGCACTGGATTTGTTGGGTAACGTTAAGTCCAAGGAGCGAAAATTTAGCTTAGGAGAAGATGTTGAGTAAAGCAACTTTGCAAAAACTTAGCTTTTATTTGTTTGTTAATATTAGCATTAGCATTAGCATTAGCATTGACGTTTGCACACCTCGTGGATGGAGCTTCGATGAGGAATAATTCGTTGAAGACATTGCATGCCACCATGAAACGAACCCAGTTACTGATAAGTTTCTTCACGCAAAAATCTCCACGAAGACACTCCTCAATCGCTCACCTGGCCACGTCCATGCAACCGTTGGTGATAGGGAGGATTTGTTATCTACCTTAAGAAGACACGGGGAACCCACGTAGCCTTCAGTAGATATCAAAGGAAAAAGGAAATTAATAGTCGGAGAGAATAGTTGAACAGAATGCCCTGTTTGGTGCACAGAACAAAAATGTATTAAAAAATGGTCGTTGGAAGCATCTAGTCTAAGAGGGTTAAGTGATGCCTTATTTATCTTCAAACGGTTGGGACTTTAGCATTAACTATAGTCCTAGCTCCCTATGGCTTATGGTTATAGCGCCATTACTCGCTCTCTGAAAAGAGAAGATTGTCTGAAAATATAAGAATGGATAGTGAAAGAGAACTAGTCAGAATGAAGAAAAAAATTATATACACTGTCACACCCAAAATCACGTCCAAATTCTACATTTACAACAGCTTCTTCGATGAAATCAGCTTCACGAAAGTGGTGAAAGAACAAACCTTTTACCCACATAATCTTTTCATAATAATATAATTGAAAGTAACAAGGAAAAAAATGGAAAGAGCTCACCAATATTTCAAAGACGCCCGCGTTCCGCTTTGTAACCAAAGTGATGATTATCCACAGTCGGTTCGTCAGCTTCTTAAACCAGTAGAGGTGTTCTCTAAGCCAAGCTTCCCCGAGTGGCAGATATGGCTGATTTTACCCCACTACCCCTTATATTATTGAATAATTTATAGATATCTTTCCACACGAGCAATTTACTCGCCAAATCATTTATTTTTTACCAAACTTTGACATCTTCTGCTTCCTAACGTTCTCAGGAACATCGAACTTATAATGAGCAGACTAGACGTCCTGGAAGTTGCCGGAATTCTGCTGTTGTGTACGTCTCGTCATCCATAATGGGACAATGCTGTTTGGTCAACAGCTCAGTGTAGAGCCTCCGTGCACGTGATTTCTCCACTTGCATTAAAACACAAGTTACCGTAGAGTGTATCTTACCATTCCCAGCTTCCTGCGATGAGAGAGATACGGATCTTCGAGGTACGTGCTCAAAATTATCTGACACTTTTGCTGTTCTTTCGACTCCATCTTTGCAACGATTGCACAGCTAATGGGTCTTAATGTAATGTAACTAAGATCGTGTCAACGATAACCGGCCTATTTGACCCTCTAGGTTTCTTGAGACCCACAATTCGCACTGACCCGCCAACATAATTCCCCCCACACACAAACACATTCAGCGTTTGCGGGCGTGCATGTGCACCAGAATTATTTAAAATAGGTAGTACTTATCTGTTCAAAGTCATTGCTGCTCTTGTCTTCTCCTTAACTACATTCCATCACTACAGCCAGGTTACCAGATGCACTGGTACAAACGCCCTTGTATAGTTGCTCTTCCGGGGAACCTGGCGAATGTTACCGACGGGCAACTGTATTGATAGTTCGGACTGAGCTTCTCCTTTTCTTATTGTAAATGGCCCGCCAGGAGACCAGCACTAGCAAATGCAAGACACAATCCGGGGAAAAATATAACTTTCCTCCGCACCTACATAGCACTAGACCCCGTTTCACGTCTTCTCATTTTATACAGTTTTGCTGAACGAAATTGCTGTCGTTTTTTCCAAATAACGTCACCTCCTTATTCCTAACACACACACTGATTTATAACATATTACAAACTTTAATTTTTCGAACGATAAATGAATTTGCTACAAGCGAAAAAAACGTGACAGCTCACGAAAAACTGAACCGTCCACCGCGACGCTTGCTGCGATTTTTTTTGCTTTTATTTGTTTGTTAATATTCGTCATAAAATGATTTCTTGATGATATTTTTTTTCTGCTGCACTTTTACAGTCGAGTACAATCTCTAGATATTTAATACTGTTTATCATTACAATTTGATTTCAACTGCTTCTCTAATAATTCTACCTGGCGTTGTATACGAGACATCCATGCGCAAAAATATTAAGTTCATTTACGTGTTGATTAAGATGATTAAAGAACGCTAAATTACCCATCGATTTTTTTTAAATTTGAGTAAAAGTAGTTTAGAGTGTTTTGTTTTGTTGTATTTTCATCGCTGTCAGTTTTTAGAAAATTGGAAAAAAATGCGTCGCTCGGAAAGAAACGTCGCGAAGTGATTTTGCGCAACCACCTGGAAAATCCTCAACTTTCTCATCGGGACATCGAAAAACAACTCGGAATCGTGCAATCAACGGTGAGTCATGTAATTAAACGTTACTACGAAACACTGAACATAGAACGGAAGAAGAAATGCGGTCAGAATGGATGTTCTATTAGTGATCAGGATCACAAGAATATCGTGAAAGGGTTTAAGCGGAATCCCAATGCTTCGGTCAGGGATGTGGCCAATGAGTTGAATCCGCCAAAGTGTTTCGTTCAGAGAGGAAAGAGACTGCAAACGTACAAAGTGCAGAAGGCTCCAAATTGTGACGAACCGCAAAATACGATGAGAAAGTCACGGGCCCGGAAACTGTACACCCAGATGCTGACGAAGCCTCATTGTCTCATCGTGGATGGTGAGACTTACGTCAAGGCAGACTTCCCCCAATTTCCAGGGCTGCTGTTCTTCCCGCCCAGCAGTAGTTTGATGTGCCGGAGGAAGTAAAGACGCAGGAAACCTTTAAAGTTTGCCAAGAAATGCATTATTTGCAAATGATCTGCTCATGTGGCAAACAGAGTGCGCCGTTGGTGACTACCGGGACTGTATAAGGGAGATCTACCTCGAAGAGTGTCTACAGAAGCGTTTGCTTCCTTTGTTGACGCAAAACAATGGCTCTACGATCTTCAGGCTGGATCTAGCTTCGTGCCACTCTTCAAGTGTTGTCCTGGAGTGGTACGAAGCCAACAGGGTCACTTTCATACCCAAGGACATGAACCCCACCAACGGACCGGAACTAATGCTAGTCGAAAAATACTGAGCTATTGTGAAGCAAGCACTACGGAAGCATCCCAAGGAGATAAAGTCTGAGGAAGACACGCAGGTAAAAGTGGGCTTCCTTCCGTACAGGAGAAGTTGCAGCCAGATGTTGTACAGAACCAAATGAGTGGAGTTAAGCGTAATGTGCGAGCTTATGGTTATGGTATTATAGTTGAATGAAATAAATATACCAAAAGCTTACTTACACACTTAAAAATTATGAATTTTACACGAGACCTAATCCATGTTTGTAAATAGTCCGGGAACGTAAAGTCGGGGAATGTAATAGTCGGGGAACGTAAAGAAAGATTTCGTGTAAAATTTTGTCTCCTGAAACTGAAACATACGCAATTCGACAAAAGATGTGTTCGGTTGAATTTATTTTCTCATCTCTTTCAACACATTCTTATGCGCTAAAGGACGCTTGCATGTGTCGGTCTCAGGGACAGAAATTTACATGAGATCTTGGTAGTGTGTATGAACTGTGTTCTATTGTCTAAAAATTTGAAAAAGATCGGTCAACTAGGCAATTTTCTACAGTGTTTTTTCCGTGATGCAATTTGACACCCTTTATTCACTGATTTGATGTCATCATCGTTGTCCGTCGAATCCGTTGTCCAGTCCGATGTGTTGCCAAATGTATTAACGGAATTTTTCATTTTGTGTAAATGCCGCTTGAACAGCGTTGTTTGTTGAGAGATGCGAGTCAATACGGGTTCGATTCTCTTTTTATATTCGACTCGTTTTTTTATGCCCTTAACCTGACCTTAACCCAATAGAACCACTGGGGTGTATTTTGAAAATTAAGGTTCAAGAACAACATCCAAGAAGCATTCAGCAATTACGACAAGTAATTACAACTGAATGGGACCGAATCCCACCAGAAACGACTGCTTGTTCAATCAATGCCGCAAAGATGCCAAGCCGTTATTAAAGCCAAGGGTGGTCACACAATACATTGAACAATGTTATATTGTTATTGAGTAATTAATTAACTTTAACAGCAGTTCGTTTCAAATGAACTTCTCGACCGATTCCTGCCAACAGAGTCATCCCGGCCCTGTTTTCGTGGATAGGGAAGGGGTCTTCCAGACTCTCATCGCAGGCAAGTATCTAAATTGTTCATCTCTTTGCCTGCCTGATGTACCTTCGGATTGCAGCAATACACATTCTGATGCCACTGGAATACAGTCCAATGACCTCGCATGCAATGCTTCAGGACTAATCGCCACTCGTTGTTCAATGCAATCGATGGATCACCAGCTTGAAAACTCAGCTGGTCCAGGTAAATTATTGACCAGTATATGTCCATCCGAAGCAAACAAAGATACTGCACCCGTTCTCAGTGAAACTCAACAATTCCAGCTCTCTTCAGACGATATTTATTTCATTGAATCTTCTTCAACGCTTGCTTCAGGACCGATTGACAACCGTTGTTCGATGCAATCGATAGATCACCAGCTTGACAACTCCCGCCATATCAGTATTGGTTCCTGCTCACACCAACCGTCCCGGCCCTGCAGTTGGTAATGGTGACGGGGGCTTCTAACCTGCAACTCCAGGCGACTCCAAGACCCAACCTCCGGACTCAGGCCTCCGGATTTATTATCAAAACGTACGTGGACTGAGAACCAAAATCGACACGTTCTTTTTGTCAGTTTCGGAGGAAGAGTACGATTTGATTGTGCTGACAGAAACATGGCTGGATGAACGGATCTACTCTACGCAACTGTTTGGATTACTCTATACCGTCTTTAGAACTGATAGGTCTCACCTGAACAGCTGTAAATCACATGGTGGAGGAGTCCTGATTGCCGTCTCGAGAAGACTAACCAGCTACCTTGATCCCGCGCCTATTTCCAGTCGACTCGAACAGCTGTGGGTTATAGTCAAAATCCCACATAACATATTCAGTGTCGGAGTAGTTTACCTACCTCCTGACCTAAAAAACAACTGCTCGATCATCTGTGAGCTTGTGGAATCGATAGTTTCGGTCTTGTCTCGGCTGAGCCCCCGGTCTCCCGCTTTTCTGTTTGGAGACTTTAACCAAGCTGGTTTGCAGTGGCGCTTTTCCAATAGTGGTACAGCATCTATTGATCCACTATTATCACAAATGCCCGCAGCTTGCTGTGCCCTCCTGGATGGATTCGATTTGCACGGGCTTTTTTAAATCAATACTCATTTGAACAGTAAAGATCGGTTGTCCTAGTGAACGAATTTGCGCTATCCGGTTCTACCGTTTCTTTGCCAATCGAGGCTCTGATTGATCTTGATGCCAATCATCCCGCCCTTGTTGTATCGGTTGACTTACCTACACCGATTGTATATGTACCGGTATCTGCGCAGCCTTCCCTGGACTTTCGCCGGGCTGATTACGCTTTATTAGGCCACGTGCTTTCCGAAATTGACTGGAATTTCATTGAATCAACCACTGACGTCAATGTTGCAGTAGAACAGTTCAGCGCCGCAGTCGAATATGCAATTTTCTATGCTGTTCCAGTACGACGACCACCGCAAAACCCTCCTTGGTCCAACCCCCGCCTACGCTCGTTCAAGCGAATTCGATCCGCTGCTCTTCGAAGGTACAGTAACTCTAGGATAGTGCACTACAAACGACTGTTTAACCAAGCTAGCCGCCGCTATCGTCAATATAGCCATTTTCTCTACAATCGTTACGTGAAACGAATGGAAGCAAATCTTCGCTGCAACCCCAAACGCTTTTGGTCGTTTGTGAATACCAAACGGAAAGAAGCCGGATTACCCAGTTCAACGTTTCTAGCCAACAATACGGTCTGCAAAGAACGCGAAAAGTGTAACCTGTTTGCACGACACTTTGAACAAGTTTTTCACAACTTCTCTGCTTCGGCGACACAAGTGAACGAAGCGACTCCTGCGGTGCCACGTGATGTGTTCAACTTCGATCTTCCTCATTTCACACCGCAGATGCTGCAAGCCGCAACGCGTAAATTAAAACTATCGTACGCCACCGGTCCTGACGGAATTCCATCATCCGTTCTAAAGTATTGTGCAGATATTCTTTGCTTTCCGTTAGCAACGCTGTTCAATCTTTCGGTTCAGCAAAGTCAGTTCCCCACACGATGGAAATTCTCTTACTTGTTTCCAATTCACAAGAAAGGAAACAAAAGGGATGTTGCCAATTACCGTGGAATTACCTCCTTGTGCGCATGCTCCAAGTTATTCGAGATAATTGTGAACGATTCCCTGTTTGCAAGTTGTAAACAGTATATCGATACAGAGCAACACGGTTTTTACCCGAAACGATCCGTATCCACAAACTTGGTACAATTTACCTCTACGTGCCTGCGAAGCATGGATTCAGGATGGCAAGTTGATGCTGCATATATGGACTTGAAAGCTGCATTCGACTCAGTGGATCACGAAATCCTTCTGGCTAAACTGGAGAAACTCGGCGTCTCGTCTAGGAGTGCGGATTGGTTCAGATCCTATTTGATGGACTGTTCTGTGCGGGTCGATCGGTCTTCTGAATGCATCAATCGGTCTTCGGTGCTGCTTTTCTCGAATACGCTTCTCGGGATGCCGCTTCTTTTTCGCTGACGACGCAAAAATTTACAAAATAATAAAATGCCTCTCAGACTGCTTGGATTTGCAGAACATGGTGGATATTTTTGCTGATTGGTGCACAAGAAACTTGCTAAGCTTCAGCGTTGAAAAATGCAACGTTATTTCCTATAACCGCAAACACCAGCCGATCACATTTGACTACGTATTATCGGGACGTTGCCTTACTCGAGTACAGCACCTTAAGGATCTCGGTGTAATCCTTGATACCGGACTCACCTTCCGAATGCAGTTTAACAGTATTGTTGCCAGAACCAATCGTCAACTGGGTTTTATGTTCAAAATTGCTGACGAATTCCGTGACCCAATGTGCCTCAAGTCCCTCTATTGCTCACTTGTACGGTCAATATTAGAAACAAATGCAGTCGTCTGGAGTCCTTTCCATGCCATTTGGATTGCCCGAATTGAAGCAGTTCAAATTTTTTTTTGTGAGATATGCTCTTCGATGTCTTGGTTGGCGTGATCCAAGAAACCTGCCACCATACGAGGAGCGGTGCCGTCTTCTACTGATCGAACCACTGGAGGTGAGACGATCAATTGCACAAGCAACCTTTGCAGTGAAACTACTATCAGGAGACATCGACTGCCCGGCTTTGCTGACACAGCTGAATTTATACGCACCAGAGCGACCACTTCGACAACGTGATTTTCTACTCTTGGAACCACGGAGTAGAAATTACGCTTTGCATGAGCCTATTCGTTCATTTTGTCAGCGGTTTAACGACTACTTTGACTTCTTTGACTTCAATATTTCCATTGACGTGTTTTGCCAAAGACTTCTAAACCTTTTTCGCACTGCTAATCGTTACCAATTAGATTAAGTTTTGTTCATTGAGGCATCCATTGTCAGTTGAATTTTATATGTTAAATAAATAAATAAATAAATAAATAAAGTTGAAAAACGTTTGCATTTAAAAAAATTGATAAAAATTGCAAATACTTTATGGGTTAACCTTAATCCACACTAAAGAAACTACCCATACAACGTCAATCATAGTAACCCATGAGTCAGCAGACAAAATTTGACAGCTCTATCAGTCGAACTCTAACCGTGATGGTAAAAACAGTGAAGCAACTCCGTTCAGAAGTGTGTCCGTTCAAAGAACGGCACCCCGCCGCATCAAAAACGGACTTCATGCGGCGCTTTGTGGACGCCGGATACGCCCGGTCCGGCATCCACAACATCTTGGCACTATTAGACAACGATCAGAGCATCGAAAAAAGCCCGGTTCCGATCGGCCGACGACCCCAAGCGACAAGAAGCTCCAAACGATGCTGAAGAGTAAGTCCGAGGGAAACGTAGCTACATCGCTGCGTGCGCTTGGTCGGGAGGTCGGTTCAACCGGCCAAACAGTGAAAAAGTACCCGGCGAACATGAACATACATGTCAGGAAGCGGAAGTCGTGGCCATTGGTTTCGGAGCTGGAGGCAATGACGCAGCGTCAGCGGCTGAATAAGATGGTCAACTCGATTTCCCGGCGAATCGCGACGTGGCGGTGGTGATAGACCACGAGACCTATCTCCTCAATCTGGATGGTAACGACTTTCAGGGCTCTTCGTATTTTACTTCCTCCATGAAGGAAGTGAGCTCCGAGGTGAAGTTCATTTAACACACAGAGCTCCCCAAGAAGGTGCTGCTATGGCTGACAATCAGTGAGTAGGGGATGTCAAAGCCGTTCTTATTTCACTCGTGAACTAGGAAATTTATAGTACGAAATGCCTGCCGGAAGATGCGTCGTTCATCAAGAAATACCATAAGGATGAAGACGCGGTGTTCTGGCCGGATCTGATGTCAACCCACTACTCGAAGCGATCGTTGGAGGAGATGGAGCGGCTGAATATCGATGTGGTACTCAAGTCAGCGAACCCACCCAGCGTCCCCCAGCTGGGTTCCATCGAGAATTTCTGGGCCAACCTGAAGCGTAAGATCTACTCCAACAATTTTGTCGCGAAAACTGAGGAGGAATTGATAAATAAAACGAAGAAAATACTCAAAAACATGCCTACACGCCGGTGTTCGTCCGCCATGCCGAATGTGCCGGCTAGTAAGCTTAAATAATTACCTTCCCTGGGAAATTTATCATGAGCAATTATCTGTCTTAGCTTTTTTTTATCACTATTCGAAAAAAAAGTCCACTTTTTAATGCAAACGTCACTGGAAGAGAAGTATAATGCAAATTAATACACACATTGATTAAAGGGGTGGTACTGCTGATTAGAATGATCAGTTTTGTATATTTGTGTATTCGCTCTCCAACTCCTCTTTTAGTATTTCAACTGTCTTATATCTCAATTTGACGATACTGAGGCAAGTGTGTTGGATGTAGTGTATTTGGAAGATATGAATAATTTATTAAATCAAAATGATATGTCCACGGGCCGTAATGCAACGTAGTTCTTCCCAATGAGTTAGCAAAATGCTTCAACTAATATTATAAAAGCTCTCTATTTCAATTACAACTTTTTCAATCAATCGTTAATATTCACTCCACTGACCTGACCCAGTTCTAGCGAACAATCTGCGCGAGACCTCTGCCCTCTGAATTTCGCCACCGAGTTCGACTTGCAATCATTACTACCACCATTACAATCACGACCACCATCGGTTGCACCGCAGTGCGGGAGGAGCACAAGCACACCAATCTGTTTTCAGATCACTTAATTCCATGTAAATAATGACGCGATGTTTTCCTCATTGCTCACAGATCCATCCGACTACTGACTGGCTGCCCCAGAAGACGTGCGTTCTTTGGCTGTGCTCTAATCGAAGTCTCCTCTATCATCTCCCATTCACAACAAACGGCGCATGCCTTCAGAAGCTAAAGCCAGCCGTCCACTCTCCGGTGTTCTGGTATGGCCGTGGTTTATCCATGTGCTGCCTCCAAGAGTTGGACGTGCTGCCGATCGTGGTGCTGATGGTAATAACCATAACAATAATGTATCGATTTCAGATAGATCGGATCCAATCCACCGAGAGTGAGAAAGAACAATCTCCTGCTCCCTTCGTGGCGCACCGCAGCATCAGCATGGCCAATCGGTTGTTATATAACAATTTGCCATGATGAGATTGGTCCAAACGGAGCTTATCCAGCAACTCATCCCCATTGAGATTTTTCTGCGCCTATTTCGCACCCTCTCGCTCGCAAGATGGGCTCCAATAAGCGTGAAAGATGAACAGCTCTGGTTCGCTTAGGATTTTGACATTTTCGATTTTAATAAAGCAACCGTAACTGATGAAACTTTGTTTTACTTCTTCCCTCTCTTCATTACCGGTGGGGTGCTGGCTTCTTGGGGGCTCTGGAAAACGTGGACTGCGCATCAAAGTATCGTGGGCGGGAAGGTTGGGGAAACTCGTGAAAATGGTATTTAAATTTTGTGGCATGCCGACTGCATCATGGAAGTCAAGAGACATGTCGCACTGGCGGTGCATCGAAAAACAAACTTGAACCACTCCGCTTCGTTCGGTTGACGGTGAAGAGGACGATTAAGGTTCGGATAAAAGAACATGGCGACATCGAAATCATGACGAGCTTTTGGAAAGGTCACTGGGCTGGGAAATACCTTCTCAAGGTGGATGCAACTCTCGGGGTTTTGTCATAGATGATAGCCGTAGGAGTTGGGAGGGTATGGTACGGGTTTATTAAGTTTTGTGTTATCTGATGTTGTCGAACACTCAATTACGTAGAGTTGACAAACCGATGAAAAAATAATTAAAAATGTTCTTTGTTCGAACTTGAAATAGTTTGCGTTGCTACTGCTGTTCCCAGCACTTCTTTCTCAAGATTTTTGTGCTTCTCTCGTGGTAGAAAACAGTTAGAGATTATCATTAATTCGCTCGTTTTAGTCAGTAGGTAATTTGTGCAGATGCGTTACATCTTGTGATTAGATTGTACCTTTCTTTACAAAGAAGGGTATTGCGATCGCTTGACAATTCCACCCAAAGACAGTGGTAGGCCTAGTGTGTGTTGCCATTTGAATTAGCTCCGACAAGTACGCAAAATTTTTCTGTGTGTATCCCAAGTAAAGTAAATACAGCTTAATTAAGAAATGCTTATCATGCTCTTCCTATACCAATCTCCATAACAGATTTTGGCTATACCATGAAGCCTGTGATTATTAGCTATACTGTAATTTGTTGGCTTATATAAACATGTTTCGAAATATGAGATGTTTTTGATATGATGATATTTTGAAACAAACTGTTTTAAAGCCTCGTCCATGTTAAATTTCGGACACTTTTTCTTGAGCTTTTGGGAATAATCGGACGCGTTTGTAACAAGTCTTTATACTACAAGGTTACAAATTTAGATTTTTTTAGTAAAATTTGATTTTTTTAGCAAAGATATTTTTAAAACGTTTTGTTGCATACAGTAAATAATACGTCGTATTGATCAGTTCGACGTGATTCAGTAGTGAAATATGGCAACTTGACGTAACATTTCGACTTATCAACATTATCTGTCATTCGCAAACCGACGTATCATTTTGACGCAAGTGACATGCCATATATCATAATGAATTATCAAAATGACGTATGGGAAGGTCCATTTATTATGTCATGCAGTAAGGGGGGAGGGGGGGTTTGGGAAAACGTGACGATCCATACAAAAAAAATTGAAGGTCTATACAAAAAACGTGACAAGGGGGGGAGGGGTTATAAAAAGTCATTTTTTGCGTGACGTAATTAATGGATGTTCCCTATTATCTCTTTCTATTGCCGACCGTTGCACTGGGAAAAAAATGGGACCCAAAATCACAACTAATTAAAGGCCGCTGGATAAGTGCCCTGCTTATCTTATGTAAAAAAAATGCAAGAAATCGAATTGTGATGGTTTCATCTTGGACAGACCCCGGGAAGTTGATCATTTTGCCCGATTTTCCCCTAATGTTGGAAGAAAAATTGAATAATCACACATTTATCATATTAGCTCTGATAATATTGCAGCCATTTGTGCTGTACTATTGTGAAAATGTCTGAAGAATCCAATGGAGGTAATATTGTCTTGTAAAAATGTCAGGAACTGTCCATTTTGCCTGATATTCTCCACATGCTGAAAGTACTACATATGCCATGTGGTTTTGAAAATTTGGGCGAATTAGAATCTATAAAAATGCCAAACACTATTGTGAAACTGTCCAGGGAACTGAATGGAGAGAATGTCGTCTTGTGTAAACATCAGTTATTGACCATTTTGCCCGGTTTTTCCTACATACTGGAAGAATCAATAGATAATATGTGATTTTTGCTCGTTTTGCCCGATTTTCCCTAAATTTTGAAAAAATAATTGGATAATCCTACATTTATCATATTTTCACTAATAATATTGAACCCATTTGGGATCTACTATTGAGAAAATGTCTGGAGAATCCAATGAAAGCAATATCGTCTTGTAAAAATCTCAGGAACTGTCCATTTTGCCCGATATTCCTCATATATTGATAATACTAGATATTTCATGTGGTTTTCGAAATTTCCGCGAATTAGAGTGAATAAAAATGCAATGCACTATTCTGAAACTGTCTGGGGAATTGAATAAAGGGGATTTCGACTTGTGTAGACCTCAGTTATTGTCCATTTTCCCTGGATATTGGAAGAATCAGTATATATAATGCGGTTTTTTAAATAGCCGTGCGCTACTAGAAAATCAAATGCATGGCTATATTATGAAAATGTCGGGAAAACTGAATGAAGGGGATGTCGTCTTGTGTAAACCTCGGAAGTGACTCATTTTGCCCAATTTTCCCCTTATTTTTGAAGAAAAATTAAATAATCGGGAAAATTGGGCAAAATGATCCACTTTCCGGGGTCTGCTCAAGATGTAACTATCACCATTCGATTCCTCGCATTTTTTTTATATAAGATAAGCTGTTTTACATGGTAGTTATCCAGCGGCCTTTAATTAGTTGTGATTTTGGGTCCCTTTTTCCCACTGTGCGTTGTAAGAAACATTTTTCTAAATGAAACTTGAATATTCACTCCTGGTGTAGTTTTTAAGCACAGTGATGTTATACCTCTGACCAATGTATCATTCAGTGGAATTTAGTAGGGATAAACATGACGGGTTTTCAAATAGGAATAAAAATAAACTCAAAAATGTTCCATGCTGATTTTCTCATTATCGTCCAAATGTTACTCAAGTCCATTTGAAGAAGTACTCGAGAAATGTTTATTTACATCTGCACCATGATGGTGAAGAAATGCGACGGCGATTCTTGTTATGGTGGATCCGTTCGAGGTTGAAGAATTTAATGCACGAAATGCCACTAACAATTCCATCTGAAGTGCGTTAGTTTAACCGGGAACCAATTCAAAGCTGTTCGAGAATTAAACCGTTGCTCTCTGGTTCTGTGTCGTATGCCGTAACAACGATAACACAGCCAAAGCGGCTCAGCAGCAAAAGGTGCTCAACCGTGATGACAAGCAAAATTTCATTGCAAAAAGTAATGCCGAGCATTAACGGACAAACAAGATGTCCAAATTCCCGAAGAAGTATTTGATTTGGCAGGTTATATTCCTACCGTTTATCAGTAGCCGCTATTCTCCAGTCTGTTTTGGCCTGATTTGGCCTCTTGTCATTATGCGACATCAGTCCTGGAATGGTATAAGGTACAAGATATAATGGTATAAGGTACATAATATAAGGTCAAATACGTACCAAAATCAGCCAATCCACCAAACTGTCCAGAACTTCGCCCAATAGAGAAGTACTGGGCTCTAGTTAAGCGGAAACTCTTCGAAACTTAGAAAATGGTACCGATGATTTCAAGAGAAGATGGAGAATCGTGACGGCTGCTGTATCTGACGATACCGTACGGAACCTGATGGCGGGTGTACCACAGAAAGTTCGAGAATTTTACAGAAGGAAGGCTTAACATCTTTATCAACTGCTTCTTAATTAGATGTACCTCTATTATTGTGAATAAACAATCGGTTTTGTTGAATTATGTGTAATTTTTTGTTGTTGCTATTATTTTGGTGTCCGAAATATAACGTGGACAGGCGCTACTTAAAAATCGAAGCTTGATTTCAGTTGTCAGCTGACCAGCTTTTAAACTTCACTCTGATCTTCACTGTGAACACAATCATGTTATGCCGAAAATAATCTAATGATTCATGAAAAAATAAATAAAAAAATTTTTCAACAGATGCTAAGATCAGAGTGTTCAAAAAATGTTGAAACGTGAATCAATTGAACAAACGATACCTCATATATGGGCTAAGCGACGCACACGGTGTCGGCGGGCTATCATTAGTTGTTTGTTTACCGCGCACGAGGAAGAAGTACCACGACGTCGTAGTAAAGTTTTTTTGCAAGAGGTGAGCAACCCGGCGACTTATTTCGGCGGTTGAAATCCCACGGAGTGAAGCGGAATTTCATCTATACCACCATCCATCGGTACCGGAAGACGGGCTCGGCCAAGGACCGTGTGAGATCAGGGCGGCCACTGAATCGGAAGACTGCAGCTGACTTGGATGTCTCGATCGGGAATGCTCACACCATCATGATGAAGGACCTGAGTTATAAGTCGTACAAGAAATGCAAGGTTCACGAAGTAACGAATGCAAGGGAGTGTTTGTGTCAAGTTATAGAGAGCATTCTCTAAACCATAATTTGACTAGACTGTTTTTATTCTCTCTTTTACACACCACATTTTTGTGTAGCGATAATGCCAAAAAAATAGTTTTGAAAGGTAATCTCAAAACTTTTGAAGAACATATTCGTGGATCAGCAATCATGTCCAGTGCCTTTCGATCCTCTGAAAAAGTGAAGTGAAGTGTTTTCTCCACACTATTCTCACTTTAATGAGAACACCATATGTGTACACGGCAAGAAATTTAACTCAATGTCAGAGAATACTTGCACTCAGTCGCATGGGAACTACGGCTCAGCTTCGTAAAAAATGGAGTCACACTGATGTCGTTTTCGGCTGTTGCCAGTGCGGAACGGGGTTCGCCCCGAGCCGGCTGTCAAACCGTTTTTTTTATTCAATCAGGTCGGATCTGGATCCGCATTGGATCCGACCCAACACCGATGAGGTTCGCTCTCTACTTTTTTGAGGTCCAAGCTGGATTCACCAATACACAAACATGAACTGTCAAAATAAAAGGTTTATGTTTGTTAATGTTTATGTTTTGCACTAACACCATCATACTGACTCGACTCTGATCCGTTTTCGTTCGGCAATTGTGAGTCAGAGTCGAGACCTCTGACCCAGGTTTAAAACCGAAAACGACATGAGTAACTCATTTTTTACGAAACTGAGTCGCAATGCCCATGCGACTGAGTAAATTAGACACTCACATTGAGTTCAATTTGCGGCCGTGCACTAACAGTTTGATTCAGGCGTTGTTTGGCTTAAATTAACATGAAATATCCCATTATATTTTGCCAAATCTAGCATTCCATTTAAATGCATTATATAACGCACAAAATTCAATGTTTCTTTTTAGCTGTGTTGATGATCGGATAAATTTTCCGAGTTGAATGAAATAAGATGCACAGTAGTGTGCGCCTCAGCACGAGTACAAATTGAACTCAATGTAAGAGTCCACTTTATACAGGTACATGGGAAATACGACTCAGTTTTGTTAAAAGTGTATTAAGGCAGTTTATGAGTGGCTTAACTATTTGAGAGACTGAGAGTAGGGGCTATTCATGAGCCACGTAGAATTTTCTAAGGGGAGGTAGGGGTCCAGCGTTTCACACAAAATTTAAAAAAAAATTATGGAGTAAATTCAACAAGGGGGAGGGAGGCGGGTCTGATGTTTTCAAAAATGAGTTTACGTGGATTATAAACAGGCCTGTAGTAGTTCCCATGTGACTGAGTAAAGTGGACTATCACTTTGAGTTCAGTTTGTAGCCGAGGAAGTGCATTTCAGTGCCAGCTCTACTAGTGTGTGCTCTCTGGTGTTAGCTCTTGTGAAAGTGTGTTAGTAGAAGAACATGCCTACTGTGACCACCAATCAGGTGGTAATAAAATTGGAGCTCTAACGACACCATGGGCATGTGATGATCAAATCATAATTAATGTCAAAGCGCGATAAGTTTTGTAAACATTCTCTGTAAAATTACAAATTAATCAAGAAAATAAACACATTAGTAAGAAAAAATAGCTGAAATACAGTGTAAAACAGTTTTTGCACCGTAATTGTACTGTAGGGAATGATATGCAGGGTAAAGTGGACAATATTACATATTTCATGCCTGGCATCAAGAACTCAGCTGCTTTCTCGGATATGCCAAACAGAATCCGCTGAGTAATTCAGTATTTGCACTAGAGGATGCTGGTTTGACTTACTTCCGGTTATCAGCTAAAGCAAAACAAAAACAAAACCCCACACAAATACTGGCAATATTTTTAAGGAACATTTTTAAGGAGGTTCTTTTTTTAAATCACCAAAAACAATGTAAGGGGAGGTCCATTAATTATGTCACGCAGTAAGGGGGGAGGTGAGTTTTGAGAAAACGTGACGATCCATACAAAAAAAATTAAAGGTCCATACAAAAAACGTGACAAGGGGGGGGAGGGGGGCTTGTAAAAAGTCAATTTTTGCGTGACGTAATTAATGGACGTTCCCTAATGTACTAGAAGCAAATTTTAATTCATAACTGTGGGTGTCGTTTTATTCTCTGTAAATGATAGTAAACTTCGTAAATTAATGTGACTGTTTGTAAGATGCTGAAACTACTACGAGAATCCAAACCAATTTGAGAATCATCATCGGTTGACTAGTTTTTATTTTCACACACAGAGTTCGCATGTGCTGCAACAGTCTTATTGCAGAACGCCAATTGCCTAATTTGAACTGTAAAGCTCACAGCGCCAAATGATTTCAAGGTGTGCAAACACGGAAAATTAAAAAGAGTTCAGACAGTTGCAGAACGGCGGGCAGCAACATTGTAAATGCCATGAGTTTCACAGTTCATATGAATTATTGATGGCCACCGTAGGTGTTTGCCACTCTTGAGAGCAGTATAGATTCCACCTGCATACAACATATGCCTTCCGCAACCGGATTGTCATAGGTTCTTCTATGCAGTCCTCCACCAGAGTACTTTTCGCCTCATCTTCTTTTGTGATCTCGTCAAAATCTTTGCAGTAGTCTAATGTGCATTTTTTACACTCTATTAGTTGATTTTATCAGATGCGCAAAATTTTTCAAAATTGCGACGACAGAACAGTGCGTACACGAAAAAGTTTTGCACGAGTACTTTGAGAGTAAGGATCTGTCGCATCGTGCCATCGGAAAAAAGTTGGGAATCGCAAATTCCACGGTGTTTGGTATCATAAAACGGTTTGAAGAACCTGTGACTGTTCATCGGAAGCAAAGATCTGGAAAAAAAAGACATCAAGTCATTACAACGAGAACGAGAACGATCACAAATGGTTAGGGCCTTCAAACGCAAACCGAACACTTCAGTTCGGGATGTGGCTAAAAAGTTGCATGTAATCTAGACTTTCGTGCAGAATACCAAAACTCGAGGCTAAACTACGTACGTTTAATGTTCAGAAGTCCCCAAACTGTGACGAGAAACAAAATACAGTCGCACGACCAGAAGTTAACGAAACCACACTGCTGCATGATGACGAGACATATCGCCTTCAACCAGATTTCAGGAAATCTGTATGTGACTGTCAAGGATAAGTGTGATGTTCCCGAGAACCTCCGGACTCAGAATATGTCAAAGTTCACCAAGAAGTTCTTAGTTTGCAAGCGATTGGAACTTATGGAAAGTGGAGTACACCTTTCGTTACCGGAAGCACCATGAATGGACAGGTGTATTTGGAAAAGTGTCTTCAAAAGCGGCTTTTCCCTCTCCTGAAGGCTCACGAAGTTCTGAGATGTTCTGGTTGATTTGCATCATGTCACCACACGAAGGACGTGCTAGAGTGGTGTAAGGTGAATGATGTCGACTTCATGCCAAAAGATCTGAACCCCCCAAGCGCTCCTTAACTGCGCCCAGAAAAAAATACTGGGCCATTATGAAGAAGCACCTTCTTAAACGACCTAAAGGGTGAAGAATGTTGAAGAAATGAAGAAAGCATGGGTTAATCTACTGTCGATCAACGTCAACGAACCATTTGACGTTCCCAACATATGTGAGCAGAGATCATCTGCGATATGCGCAAGTGGCTTTCCAAACGGATGCACTTATACTGACTTATCTTCAACTTTCGATCGCATTGCATTAGCGAAACATGAGAGACTGGGATTAGGGGGCAGCGTTTTACATTGGTTCCATTCATACCCCACAGAACGACATATAAGCGTTGGGATTGATGACTGCACATCTGGTGAATTCCTTGCCACATCCGATATTCCACAAGGAAGTCATCTTTGGGCTTGTCGTCTGTCTTGTTCATGTATCAACGGCGTGAATTCTGTATGGATGCGACCTCCGGCTCTTCTCTTTGCTGATAATTTGCACATTTTTACTCAGGTCAAGTCCATTGATGACGCATGGTTTCTCCAACACCAACTTGATAGTTTCGCTTCGTGGTGCAACACAAACAGCATGGTACTGAATCCAACCAAGTGCTCCGCTATTTCTTTCACAAGGAAGAAGAAATGGATAATGCTCGACTACCACCTCGAAGGTAGCATTATTAAACGTAAATCCTGCGTCAAGGATCTAGAGTTTTTCTCAATACGGAACTTACGAACAAGAAGGATTTTAGCTACATTGGTTCCAAAGAAAACCGCAGTGTTTTGACCGATGATGAGAATGGCCAAGGACTTTCCAAGGATGTCTATTGCTTACAGAGTCCCTACTGTTCACTGGTGCAAACCAGGCTGGAGTATTGTCTCAGCTGTATGGAACCCCCACTATCTCTAGGGTGTCGAGCAAATCGAGGCAGTGCACCGAAGGCCTGTGTGATTTTGCGCTCCGTTGCACTCCCGAGCAGGAACGTAGCGTCAACTAGATAACTGGGCTACATGTTATTTAAGAGCTCAGATAAAGAGGCTACATGAAAAAGCCTCTAAGTTGTGCCCCACAATGTTATGCGCGAATAATTGAACTGAGATAAGGCAATACCAAAACAGTACCTCTCAGGGTATTCCCAGATATCCAAAAGAACAAGTGTTGTCATTCGAGAGATATTTTACACGTAATCGTCTGGTATTTTTTGTTTAGGTATTCAACCTCGTAATCTGAGCCTCTTTAATACCAAGGCCAGCTATCAAGATCAAAATTAGGTATTCATACACAGAAAAAATAATTAATTTTAACAAGCGTGTAAAATGCTTCCTCGTCTAATTCCAAAACCAAAGGAGGCGTAAACTAACGAAATTGGTTGTAATCTTTGATGAGCCATACAACAATGTTTGCAATCTTCATACAACATGCTTGATTCAGGCGCTATCTGGACTTAAATGTACATGAAATATCCTCATTATTTTCTACCAAATCTAGCATCCCTATGTGCATTAGATAACGCAGAAAATTCCTGTGTCTTTTTATCTGTGTATGTTGTTTTCTCCTGCTCGGCGCTGCTGTGGAATAATCCACGCGCAGCTGCCTAGATATGTGTTGCAGCTGCATTGCAAATTCCTTGGCCTCGACACACTAGAAGCGGAAGGAATTCCATCATGCGTCATGTTGGTTTCCTGATCTTTTCATGCACAGTTAAAAGCCAGTTTGTAATCAGGTCAATCCATTTTCGCGCACTTAAAAAGAGCACGCAATAACTTTAAAATCACATATGATATTTACACGACTTGGAAATTGCATCTTGTAAGAATTGCTCAATTGAATATAACATGAACTGCATCAGATGACTGCATCTTTGATTATTACATTCAGTTAATTTTCCACGTTAAAACCAGAAGAGACAAAAGATGAATGAGAACTTGTCCAGCTCGTGGATGACCCAATCAATCCAAACTATGCAACATCAAGAGTGAAGTAGGATGGCTGATGAATGACAAACGTCATGTTTTAAATCGATTGGGTAACGATCTGCGACGGCAACACTTCCCGTTGCAGCGCGACGCCGTCGCCAGTGCAACGAGACACTTTTCGGCAAGGCCGTTGCTGAACCGAATGTCACGTGTGACGGGAGAGTGGAAGAAAACGTCAAAAGCTCAAATGATTGAAAAATTACCATTGTTTTTAAGTATAGCCAGC
The DNA here is from genome assembly GCA_034211315.2 of Aedes japonicus. Lineage (NCBI taxonomy): Eukaryota > Metazoa > Arthropoda > Insecta > Diptera > Culicidae > Aedes > Aedes japonicus. Next base: position 22,551 of record JASCZW010014252.1, read on the forward strand.
TTATACAACGTCATTAAAGAATTTAATAGTAAATAGTACCTTTATCTACGTTATAGTTATACCCAATTATTATTCTAAATTATTGTACTGTAGGCTAAATCTACTGAATTGATTCCTAAAAGTATTGTGCGTTTTGAATTAAATCTATTTGAACTTAAAAACTAACTTCACAATCTACGGTTCACAGCAACCCGAAAACGCGGATGGCATGACATTTTCATTCGCGTCCTGTTCATGCATTGTGAAGAAAGCAAGCTAGAAACTTTGTCAATAAATCTTACAAGAGAAGATTCTTGTAGAAGTTGTTAGTACAACTAACTTTTTGAATATTCTTAGGGTTATCATTAGGACCACATTAAGTCTGCTGATAACAACAAACAAAGTATAAAGATAAAGTGATAGCAACTCATCAAAATAACAACAAAATTGTTTGTTGATTGTTTTAAGTCCCATTAAACTATTCAATTATAGAAGAACATTGTCTCCCGCGACGTCATCGTCGATCAGAAAATCATTTTTTTTTAAATATTAAAACAAAAACGTTGGGATTTAGCCAAAACTACCATACCTGGAAAATTTCATATAAGCCTGTTGGTGTAAATATACCTGGAAAAGAGAAGAAAACAATTATTAGTAACACTAGGCACAGTAATTCTGAACAGTTCACGTTAAACAGTTGAACAGGCTAAAGAGTATACCCTTTGACTATTTTTTCCTCTTTTATTTCACTGCACAAATCAATTAGATTCCAGCATGGTACAAAAACAAAAGCAATTTGTCAGTCTCAGAATTACTGATGCCGACAAAACCCTCAGATTATTATCCAT
>JASCZW010014253.1:0-23386 GCA_034211315.2 Aedes japonicus
TTACGGTTCAGAAATTTGGGAACAATAATATTAGCATGTTTGCTCTTATCCCCTGATTGCAATAACAAATATTCACAAGTTTTTCAAAAATATAGAAATTATTGTCTAACCTATCTACTACCGTTATACGCTTAATTGTCCTATGTTCTATGAAATTCTGTATATTCATGGGACAGTTATGCTTATAATGGAAGTCTAGAGGTCATTAAGCCCCTCCCCCCCCCCCCTCGCCAGTCATAGACTTTTCTACATACATTATTTTGAAATTTTGAATGGAGTGAAGACTTTGTTCAGACCGGCCCACAGTGGTTATCTAATAAATTGACCTTTTTTCCTTTTAAACATCAATAGCACGTCTAAATATTTATTCAAAAAGATGAAACAATCACTATATATGCAACATAATCTAATAAGAAGCTTGGTTACTTTTTTGAAAAATTGTTAGGAGCCCCCATGGACCCCCTTATAATTTTTAAATCACTTTGAAGGGTTTCAGTTGTTGAATAAATCACCGTTAAATTTAGCTGCTAATATGCTAACCTGTTATCTACACATCCTCGGAGATAGCTCACAAAATTCATTAAAACTGACGTAAACCCTGTAAATGAACAGATAATGATAAATTGTCTTCTACAAAAAAAAGTGTATTTTTAAAGTACCTTAAATTTTGTTAAACATTTAAGAAGTGGGAAAACTCAAATAAAAAAGTTAGGATAAAAAAACGACTTTTAAGGAGTTATTACATTTTTAATATCTTTATCACCCTACAGCTTCGTCCAGTTAAGAGATATATAGTTTTCATCTTCTACAAAGTTTCATAAAATGACCGAATCTACAATGTTTTATTACATGGTTATCGATTTGAAGCAGAAATAGAAGAGTAATTTCCTTTATCTAGGTGTATACACCCCTTAAATCAAATTCATTTACACAAAAATAAAGGACTTCAAAAATATAGAAACATTGTGGAGAACATAAATGGGCTACACCTAATAGTTTCGCCGCAAATACCCATGTCCCACTTTTTTTAAATTCATCCCACTGTGTGGCCCCCACAAGAGTCTACGTGGATTATGAATAGTCCCTTAGTATGCAACTCATCTCTATTTATGTCAGCTTTCAATGCTACCTGAACTATTTGTATATGATTATTTAGAAACAGTTTTAAGTTTTTTTTACGTTGGACTTACGTCTCTCATTTCTTTTCCTGTATAGAGACGCCGTTCTAAAACTTTTGAAATCGAAAGCGTTACGCAGGTTTGGAGATTTTGAACGATTATATCTTCTCTCTGGCTCACAGAAAGTTTACGATCAGTATTCCATTTGAAAAGTAGAATATCAAAGTTAAATCCATGTTGTAAACTTAATTCATAACATTGGTTTAAACTAATTGAAAAGTAGGCCATCCGCAACAACGAGCTAATAAAAACTTTTTTTCCGGTGTGACCATTTCACAAAATGGCGGCCTGCCAAACGTCCTGCAGCCCAAGAAGACTGAGAAGAATATTTCAATCGCGAACCATGTTCCCTCTGTAAAGAACTGAAATCCGTCCTTTTCAGGACGATCAAATCAATTTACCGACTAAAGAGTATGTTTGATTGAAATTTCTTTTCAGCTCATCGAAATTTTCATTACCAAGCACCGGCTCAACATGGCGTTGCTAAAAAGCCGCGTCCCGGAGAAAATGGCCAAAGCAATCGTCTACGTCATCTTCGTGGTCAAGTGGCTGGCGGCGACATCCGTCGTTTACGCGATTGCCATCAAGTGAGAGTTCGACTCCCTAACTATCCTGTGGAATTTTTCGCTAAACGAAAATGTCCATACTGGTCCACTGGGTGTAAGGTTAAGTTGTTCTTGGTAATTCGCTCTTTTTTTCAATGTTGAATCAGACGGTGTAAATGTCAATTTTTATCGAAGTATTACGTACTGCAAAACACCCAGGCTGTCCTGCAGCCCAAGAAGACTTGGAAGAAAATTTCAATAGCGAACCATGTTTCTTCCGTAATCACAAGATCCATTCAATACTTACAAGCACGGTGGACATCCAACAAACATTATTTTATTAACAGTTAATTCGAGCCGCACTGCGATTTCTATAAACTTTCATGGAGAACCAATAATTAAGCCTCACACACTTATAGCATAGTGTTTAATGGTTCTTTAGACTGTAGTATAGCTGAAATGTATTGATTATGACATCAGTTTCTTTACATCAACATGCAGTCCTATATCAACTTTGCAGTAATGTCACTGACATAACTTTTTTATTTCTTTATTATTGAGGTTTTGTCCCTGAGCTGCTTCATCTCCCTTCGTAGTCACTAAACTACTTTTTGGGTATTTCCGTAACTTGTTCGGAAGTGAGATTCGAACTCGTAACTTTGAATTCTTTTAGCATTTCAAGCTTATTGGTTTCACAATTCGCTTGTTCTTGAATTAAAGGTTCAAAGGCACTTCCATGGATGTTAACCACTACGCTGGTCGCTTCAGTTTTTTTGTTTTTTGACAAATCTTCTCCTGTAATTAATATAGTACCTAAGTTCAATTTATGAACTATTCTTGTACTATCCGGGCCTGTTTATGGCACATGGGTGAGGAAGTAGGGTGCTCGGCTAAGATCAGAATGCATTTTCAAAAAATAACTTTGTTTCTACTTTTCTTTTGCTTACACTAATTGTACCAGCATTTAGTTTTAAGAAATTGACGAACAATTGAGGACATTAATCAATTTTCGTAAATCAGTAAATCGAAACTTACTAACGTTGAAAAACCCACCCACCTTATCAAACTTCTGAAACGGTCCCCCTTCATCGAAAATTTAGACAAAGTCCTACGTCAAAGATTATGATTAAAAAAATAAAGGTGCGTTTAATCAGTGACATAACCATTAGGTTAACGTAGGACCGCGTTGATGTATACAGTTAGGTATCGATCTTTTCTGTTAATTGGGACCGTACAAATCGATGACGTAAAGATCGATACCCGCAGCTTATTGAAACTATCTCAGTTGTTTCAAATGATGTATAAACATCTATAGTCTTCAGCAAAATTGTTGAACAGGGTTGGACCAACCAATTTTTCACATTAGATTTCGGTTTAGTTGCACCGCTAGAGGCACTTTACATTCGAGCTACTAAATATGCGTATTGTGACGCGTTGGGATAAGGGTTAACTAATTTCATCCTTGAATATCTCGATAGCCTCTCCGGTTAGGAAAATTAAAATTAACACTTCACTTTTAAATAAAAACTGTAACACTTTTTTAAACTATCACTGATAGACGCGAGCAAATTCCATTAAATTTCACTACAGAAAGCTTATCTTTTGATATATAGGCCTATTTCGTCTGCAACTTACAGACTTCTTCAGTGTCGAGTGGTCGACTGGCAGAGAACATCGCAGTAGGTCTAGTATTTATAGTAGATTTTTGTGTACTTAAAAATGTGTGTGGTGTCTCTGTTCGTTCTACCTAAGAGATTTGTCTGTTAAGTGAACTTGTTTGGTGTTTAGGTATCTTAAAAAAATATAAATTTCATCTTGATCGAAAGGTTCGTCGATTGTTGTTGTGCCGCGTGTTGTGTACAGGGTGCAGCAGAAAATAATGCGAAAATGTTCAAACTTGAGTATAGGGTTAATTCGTGTAGCTAGTGACTAATTTTTGTCGAAAGCGTATTTGTTTATGTTTACTTTCAAGTGCTGCATCCAAATATTCTACTTGTTTTATTGCAAATTCGTCAAAATGTTCGCGAAAGAAGTGATCACCAGTTTGTTGCTCGCCCAGAAGAAGCCGAAAGAGATTGCCAAGGTGGTAGGGTGCCATTTGGCAACAGTTTACCGCATAAAAAAGTCCCTGCATGATGGTCCTAAGCAGCGTAAGCCGGGAAGTGGACGTCCGCGCTTTGCACGCACGCCGAACGTGATAAAATCGGTCCGTGCAAAAAATGCTCGCAACCCGGTGCGTTCCACAAGAAAACTTGCAAAGAAAGCCAATATTTCGGAGAAATCCATGCGGAGAATCATCAAAGCAGACCTGCATGCTTCTTCCAGAGCCAGAGTGAAACGCCACTTGATCAAGGAACTACGAGTGACTCGTTCCAAGATATTGTTTTCCTTGTTGAAGAAGGAAAATATGATAATCCTGTTCTCCGACGAAAATCTTTTCAGCAAAGATGCTGTGGCCCACAGCCGCACGGACCGGTTCATTTCACCGCAGAAAATGAAGAACGTTCCGGAAAAAGTAAAATTCAAATTTCAAACCAAACATCCGGCTGGTGTCATGATGTTTGGCTTGGTGGCGTCCAACTTTTTGAAAATGCCGCCTGTTTTCATTAATGCTGGAGTTAAAATCAATACCGAAGTGTATATCGATATTTTAAAGGACCAAGTGCTTCCCTAGATAAAGGCCAACTTCTCAGAGGACCAAAACGTTGCCCTACAGCACGATGGAGCGCCGTGTCACACGTCCAATCGAACTCAACAATGGTTGAACGATAACATGAAGTTTTGTAACTATAAATTAGAAGAAAAATAAGTAATCTCCATTTAATTCCAACTACCTTTGCTTATCTTCGACAGATACGCGTATTTCGTCTACAATGTGCAGACTTTTTCAGTGTCTCGTACTAATAACTCGAATGGAGCTCAAACCCTCTTGAATTCATGAAGTTTTGGCCGAAGGATTTGTGGCCCCTAGCAGTGCAGATCTTAATCCGTTGGATTATTCGATTTGGGCATATGTTGAAGCACAAGCTTGCAAAACATCACACCCTAGTGTGAAAACCCTGATGTCAACCATAAAGCGCACATGGCAGTCAATGTCGGAGGACTACGTCCGAAAGGCATGCTTTGGCTTTCGGCTTCCGGTTCAAAATGGGATTTGAAAGAAATAGTACAAATTTTCGCATTATTTTCTGCCGCACCCTGTAGGTAACATGTTTTTAAACAGCAATGAATATCAATTAAGTGAAGTAGTTCATTATTATTGATTACTTATATGCTTTCTTAAGAAAATTGGTTCTAGTGACCAAGTCCATCCGGATGATGATCACATACGTTCGGAATTCACTCACTACGTGGCACTTGTACGGATATGAGGTTACTGATTATTTAATCATGTTGCTAGTGTTGCTAGTGTTAGCAGAAGGACGAAGGACGACCCCAACCGTTGCAGGGGAAGCTACTGGAATAAGGTCCGAAAAAAGGGGAATAAAACCAGAAAAGAAAAGGGCAAGCGACAGGTGGCCCGCAAGCGAAACCGTGGAAAGGCCCTCATAGTCAAGACCGGGACGTCAAAGTATTTGGAGGTCTTGACAGCGATGCGCGGGTACGCTCAATTAACAGGCCTAGGCAGCTATGTGCGGAGTATACGCCGTACCCGCACCGGCGAGATGCTCCTGGAGCTAAAGAAGACAACGGCGCTAAAGGGCCCGGCATTCAGAGATCTGGTAATAGGTGAGGGTGTTGAGGTACGTGTCCTCGGCTCACGATCCAGTGTAAAAACCAGGATGAGATCACCGAAGCAGACGAGATCTCCCCTGCACTAAAGGAGCAGACATACGTCTGTGGAAGGTTCCACTCAGAACCCAGGTGGCAACCATGAGGGTAGCGGCAGTCAACGCGGACGCAGCATTGAAAGTGGTGAAGGAGAGGGTAGGCTGGTATATATGCCCACTTAGGCTACACCAGTCGCCGAAGGCATGTTTCAGATGCATAGAGAGCGGGCATATGTCCTGGGAGTGCAAAGGCCCAGATAGGAGCAACATGAGCAATAGGTTTGGCCATATAGAAGCAGCATAAGCAGAAGGTGCGGCAGCACAAGCCACAAGGTGCGGAATTGCAAAGGTTCCTCCAAATGTTTGATGTGCGCCGGGAAACTGGACAATAAACACGTCATGAGAGGCTGGGGCAGTGCCCAGCCACTAAGGGAATTCCAACAAGAGAAAGGCAAGCGAGCTTGCATCAAGGGTCTACGTCAGAAGGCCAATACGAATCCATGGAATGTAATGGCCAAAATCAAAGGATTGGCAGTTACACTGGTTTGATAATAGGACATTGTCCGAGTAAATATCACCTGAAAATCATCGGTAAACTTCATGAAGATAAATGCCGCTTTTGTGGATTAGAGAGTAAAAGCTCTAAGCATTTAATGTGCGACTGGGACGCTGCTCCCAATCAAGTAGTACACTTTATAAGAAACCCTAGTAGCAGAGTAACTGCAATGTGACTCAATTAAGTCACAATCAAGTTTCTGCAACCAATTATGACAGCGATGTGTTGCTTGGGAAAGTAGTACCTGCTTGGGAAAATTGCCTACTGCCGTAGTGGTAGTTACTCCAAATAGTAATTTACCATTGCGATAATATGACATAAATAAAAAGGAGGATACGCCACAATAAATCAAATCAATGGTCGCAGTTACAATACGTCCCCAACAAAGGGAAAAAAAAGTATCAGTGGCTCCAACCGAGCAATTACCAGAGCTGCTGCAGGTGTTCGCTGGGGGACTCTTTTCAAACCACGACCCGAGTCTATACCCCCCGCCGCCGTAGATTTGTCCCATGACCAGCGTTCCAGTATCCTAGACCTTAACGCTCTCATAGCGACGGAAGGGTAGGTGGCTCAGCCTAACGCCCGTGACCACGTGGGCATTGATAATGACACAACGGGGACTGGTGACGTTGACGAACGAGGAACTCATTGCTATAGCGAAGTCGCTAAAGTCGAACTCCGCCGGGACCGGATTGTATTCCGATCCCGAAATGTTCAAGGTGGTGATGCAAAGGTGTCTGAACGAGGGCGTCTTTCCGGACGCCTGGAAAATGCAGATTCTAGTGTTGCTACCAAAGACAGGGAAGCCACCAGGAGATCCATCGGCATATAGACCTATATGTCTGTTGGATACAGCAGGTAAGGTGCTCGAGAGGGTAATCCTCAACAGACTGACAACGTACACGGAGGGTACAGGTGGTCTGTCTAATAATCAGTTTGGCTTCCGCAAAGGGAAAAAGTCGACGGTGGATGCCATCCTGTCCGTCACCAAGACGGCTGAGGTGGCAATCCAGCGCAAGAGGCGAGGAGTACGCTACTGTGCAGTGGTCACCCTTGACGTGAGAAACGCATTCAATAGCGCCAGTTGGGTGGCTATCGCCGACTTGTTCCAGCGCCTACAGGTTCCTGGGTACCAGTACAAGATTCTCGGAAGCTACTTCCAGAATCGCGTGCTGACATACAATGCAGAGGCAGGCCAGAAACGTGTACGAGATCACCGCAGGCGTCCACATGGTTCGATCCTGGGTCCAGTGTTATGGAACACGATGTACGACGGTACGAGGTACTACGACTTGATTTCCCGAACGGGGTGAAGATAGTCGGGTTCGCGGACAATATTACCATGAAGATATGTGATGAATTCATCGATAAGGTTGAGTTAGCGGCCTCGCACTCCATTGGCATTGTGGAGAGATGGATGAGTTCGAGAAATACCCACGATAAGACTGAGGTCACGGTGGGGAATAATCGAAAATCAGAGCAACATGCGACGATCATTGCAGTTAACTGCACAATCGAATCCAAGAAGCCTTTAAGGTATCTCGGGGTCATGATCGAAGATAAAGCTGTTCTTTATCAGTCACGTCGATTACGCCTGCACGAAGCCCTCTATGGCTATATCAGCATTATCTCGCATGCTGTCAGGTGCCCGGCGGTGCAAGGGAGTAAGCGTAAACTCCTGGCTGGTGTCGCCTTGTCCCATGCTCAGGTATGGCGGGCCGGCATGGATCACCGCCTTAGTACCAAGAGCTGCGTAAGTAAGCTAGAGTACGCACGGGCTTATGTGCCTAAGAGTGGTTGAGTGCATACCGAACGGTATCACGCGACGCGGTCTGCTTCTAGCCCGGGATGATGCCAATGAGGCATGGTCGTAAAGAAGACGTAGAGTGCTTCGAACAACGTGAAACAAGAGGTATTCGGAAGAGCACTAGAGCCTCATCCAGGGTTAAGTGGCAAAGGGGATGGAAACACCTCCACCACAGGCTGGTGGACCAATCGACTTATCCCGGAATTAACCGGGTGGGATGGTAGGCCACACGGTGAAGTGAACTTCCACATAACGCAGATATTATCTGACCAGATAATACCTGCACAAATTTGGGCATGCATAGTCCTCCGCATGCAGCGAGTGCGCGGGGGTTGAGGAAACCGCGGAACATGAGTTCTTCGCATGTCCTCGCTTCGACGGCATGAGATTCGGTAGGGTAGCCGTAAGCAGTCACGACACAACTCCGGATAATCTGGTCCAGAGGATGTGCCAAGACCGGGACATCTGGGACGCGGTTTGCGTAGCGAATTCCCAGATTGACCTCGATCTCCACCAAAAATTGGCGAAACGACCAAAAGCAGGTCGCAGGGACCACCTAGCTACTAAAGCCTTAAGTAGTTAGACATAATGGGTGTTTAACAAGTACAATAGCCCCCTCCCCCCAGTAATATCGAAAGGTAGTTCCGGGAGGGTCCAGGGCTTAAGGCACGGGAGGGTTTTAAGTGGACCGAGAAGTTGGCACCCTCATCTCCACACCCTGAGTTCTTCAGGTGTCTGGTTGCAATTTTCCATCCTGTCTAAAAAAAAAAGATTATTTAAGGATATATCACAAGAGTCTTATTAATTAGGACATTTCTTTCACACCGCTAAAATTGGCCGACTACGGTGGGCTGAGCATGTCGTAAGAATGTTAAAATGAGTCTCGAAAACGAATCGACAGGCACAAGAATAAAAGGCGCGTAACAATTGATCGACCTGAAATAAAGTATAAACAAGCTTGAAACTGATGTTCACACTAACGTCACATGGAAGAACTGAGCCATTGATACTTGTTAGCTGAAGATAGCAAAACCCTGACTAGTAAAAGTATCTAGATATAGCACACTTTAATTGGAATATCAAATGAACACTAGCTCCACGTAGTGAATGAACGCCGAACTTATGTGACTACCACCCATAAGGGCTTGGTCACTAGCACAAGTATGTTTAAGAAAGCCAAGTCTCACTGATAAAACGCTCGAGATATAGCATAATAAAATTTAAAGCCCATATGCACACTACTGCCACGTAGTGAGAGAATTTTAAACAAATATTCCCACAATTTGGAAGGGCTTGGCCACTAGCACAAGAATGCTGGAGAAATCAGTGTCGGAATGGGTATGGCTCTCGCTATATAGCATAAAAACCTGCAGGCCCAAATGCACACTAGCACCACACAGTGAGTGAGCTCCGAACACATGGGACTACCACCCAAAGGGGCTTGGCCAATAGCGCACATTTTCTGAAGAAAACTGGAACCTCATATTCGTTCTAGCGCCACGTAGTGAGTGAATTCCAAACGTATGTAGTTATCATCCGGATGGAAATGGTCTCTAGAACGAATTTACTCAAGAAAGTAATATCGTAATATGTAATGCTCTAGAGATACAGCATAGTCAAATTGAAACATCATATGCACACTAGTGCCACGTAGTTGAAGAATTTCGAACATACATAACTACCATCCAGAAGAACCTGGCCACTAGCATACGTTTGCTGAAGAAAGCATCGTTCTAACTAATAAGGCTCTCGAGATATAGCAATCACAAACTGGAAGACTATATGCAAACTAGCACCGCGTAGTGACTGAATTCCGAACTTGTGTGACCATCTCTTGCAAGGACTTGGCCACTTAGACAATAGGAAAGCTAGGAAAATTTAAACTAACCCTTCAATTGATTACTTTTTCTAAAACTGAATAACTTTTTCAAACTATCACTAGTAAACGCGAGCAAATTCCGTTAAGTTTCCTAGTTTTCCAATAAAAATCGTTTAAAAAAAAGTTTATTAAAAAAAGAGTGAAGCAGTAGGACAAGGTAAATCAAGTCTGACTTGTCCTAACTGGTGAGGCTCTCGAGATATCCTAGGATTAAACCTATTACCCCCAATTATCCCAAAGAGTCACAACACTCATTTAAAGTAGCTCGAGAGTAAAGCGCCTCTAGCGGTGATACTTCAAATTAAACCGAAAACTTATAGAAAAGATTTGTTGATCCAACCCCGTTCAAAAATTTTACTGAAGACTGTAGTTGTTCATCACTTGAAACAACTGAGATAGACCTCATTTCCCCCCAATTAATGAAAATCCCTGAAGCTGTGGGTCTTTACGGTTTGCCGGAGTCGAGAGAAAACACTTCTTGACCAAGTCAATAGAACAAAGAATTCCAGTTCACTTGCCTGAGAACGTAAAATCCTTTCGACTGTATTCTCAGACAAAGAAAACACACCCAGTAACTGAAATCTCCAACTAATTATGCTATCCACTTACCGATACTTCAGTTTGTCATCAAACGGAACAACAGCGTGGAGTATCATAACATTCAATTAATCGACCCCCACCTTTCCACAGTAATAAACTCCGATAAAGCACAATTCCGCACTACTTCAACCGATTTATGAACTAACCCCATGAAGTGTAAATGAAAACGAAATAAAAGCTTCATAAATAATACCGGAATATCCGGGCAATCCGAGTTAAGCGGTTCCGCAACCTCCCGCAAGCCACTACACGCGAGGATCTTCCCTTCATCATCCGTGCAAATGGGGTTATTTTTCCACCCTCTAACCCCCGCCACCCACCATCGACCGAACTTCGAACCGCCACTCAAATCTTAAAGCTTTTAACATCAATTTCATTACTGGTTTCCAATGGCGATTACCGTCACCAGCCGAAAACCCATCTGCCACCGGGCAGGTCAGGTGAGTCGGCACGGGCTTGATTCCATGCTTCAGTTACTTTTATCGCTGCCAGGCTTCATCATCATCCCAACGAGGCTCGGCACGTTTCCCAACGCTTTTCAGCTCACGATATCGTGACAGAATTGGCAATCCGAGCGAGGATTTGACACGCAACAACAATCCAGCAGGCTTAGCAAAGACGACGACAACGGCGACGAAAATGGCAGCCGGCCGATGATCTAGAATATGATAATTAATCACTTTGATTGTTGGTCCTTAACCGCTCCAGTTCGGTGGCGATAACTCGGTGGCAATCGGTGGGTGAAGGTGGCTTTTCGTCACGCAGATTAGTTCTAATTAATTATGGAGCGGAGTTCGGGGGCGAGGAGTCTCGTTTGCTACAATCACTCAATAAGAGGGCATTTCGTTGTCATCATGGCTATCACCTCCGATGGTATACTTAAAAGTAATAAGTATGGGGTAAACGGGGTATGAATTATAAGACGTCGTTACACACACTGACACCGCGTCGTAATCGGAGCCATAATGATTCCATTAGAGGGTATTTTCAGCCAGCGACATAAAGGGGCAATTGATGCTTGATACGATGAATTGCTTTTATTGATTGCTGAATTAAGCTGTGCTTCGGTTTATTATGGTGAGTGCCGTCACAATGGTGGGAGGGTTGTTAGGCTAGGCTTTTTGTTGCCTCTAGAGACGACTTTTCAGGGATGGAGTACAATCGAGTGTTCGACTAAGATGATTTCTTCTAGTGAAATACCACAATTGCAATTCGGTAAATGGTGTAAAAAGTACTGCTCGTGAATACCAGATCGACGAAGTATCTTTGAGAGACTTAATTCGTGTTTTGTTAATAAGATAGTAATTTGTTCACTAATTATTATATAAAACTGATGATTGTATGACGTTGAACCATGTTTTAGAGCAGCAGTGCATATTGTAGAAGTATTTGTACCTGATTTACTCACTGAAAACAATTATTTATGTTGGTTTCAGTCAAACAGTCTTATGAGCCAACACATTTCATTGAGTTTTATGTTCAATTGATAAAAATTTACTGATAAGTGTGGGTTGAGTGAGTTTTTGGGATGTTCTACTGCAGGATTTATTTTAATTTGTATGTATGTAAGATACCCGAGCAGGAGACAACAGCATATGAGTTCCTGATTTAGATCTTGATAACTGGCCTTGGTATTTAAGAGCTCAGATTAAGACCGGAGCAGGAACGATTTTTTGTTGACTAATTCATATGTTGTTGTCTCCTGCTCGAGTGGCTACCATATAGATCTTTTCTTGTATGCAGCTCCACTTAATAGCAAGATCGATTTGATAACCGGTCTGAATTCACAATAACGATGTATGAAGGTCAAACATTGATGGAATAGACCCGTAAGCAGAAATACTTATGCGAAACCCGCGGGCACATGAGAATCTCCATCCAAGGATGTTATCCAATAAATTGAATAATCCATTTCGCAAAGAACCCTGGAAAGTGGGAGCTGTTTAGTGGAATACCTGATACTTAAAAACGAGAGGAAAGATTAGTATTTTCCATTTAATTCCAACTACCTTTATTGCTTATCTTGACACATACGCGTATTTCGTCTACAATGTGCAGACTTCTTCAGTGTCGAGCATTAGTTTACGACACTGAAGAAGTCTGCACATTGTAGACAAAATACGCGCATGTGTCAAGATTAGCAAAAAAGGCAGTTGAAATTAAATGGAACATACTAATCTTTCTTCTCATTGTCTAGTTGCAATTCGCAATACTTGTATCAAGCTTTCTACAGGATGGCTTTTTAAGAAGGGTGCGTCACTCTCATTGAACAGAAACTGTTGGAGTAGAATTCACAGCATCACAATCGAATCAGTAAGATAAAAAATGAAACGGTTCATTCCCTCCTAAAACCTTACTAAAAGTAGATTGGAACCAGGGTTGCCACATGTACAGATTTATCTAAATTGACACAGATTTTTTTCATTTTTTTCATACAAATATCTGTATGTAAAGATTACAGATTTTTGAGAAAAACCAAGATTTTCAAGATTTTTGGCAATTGCTTGTCCACTCAAAAAGCTCCAATTTTAAATATGAGGACAGTTTAGGATCCAAATTTTTATCAATACCATTGTCAGTGTACTGTTGTCGGCCTAAGAAGCAAAATAAAATAATTGACACTGAAACTACAGTGACAGATGACAGCCTGAAAGTCAGTTTGTGTATGCGCCCCAAATGATTTCTCCATGATTTTTTTTGTTAATGTTTGAAATTTTTTTTATAGAATTTCTCAAAGATTCTCAGACATTCCTTCTGACGTTTCAATAGGTATTCTTCAGACGTTTGTGGGCAATCCTCCAGGAATTCTTTCAGGAGTTTCTTCTGGCATTGCATCGGCAGTTTTTCAAAACTTTCTTCTGATTAAATTTTTCCCTGATTTTGTGAAGTAGTATGATTTGATAGGACACCTGAAAGAACTACAAGAAAAACTATACGGTTATTCCTGAAGTAATTCTTGGAGAAAATTCTTGAAATTTTTTTTAGCATGAATTCTATAATCTCAGATATTTAACTCTTAACTTTGGAATAATTCAGCAATATTTCTTTGTAGAATTATTTTTGAAATTTTGTATGGGATGTCTGCAAGGACTCTTACATTTAGTTCTCCAGATAATATTTTTTTCGGTATTCCGATTGAGAAGTGTTTGTTTCAAAGTGCCCCAAGGGAATGTTTCTCAAATTTTGGGCAGAATTTCTTGCAGTGATGTCTACAAAAATACTGTTTTTCTAATTAAGAACCATCGTCATCATCATCATCATTATGAAATTATGCAGAGAAATTTTGGGAAGTTAGAATAATGTTCTCTGTAAATATTTTTTTCTCTTCGCAGCATAGTTGTTTCAAACGTGATTTGTTGTTATCTCTAAAATAAACTTACAGTAAGACTGTATTCGATAAAATTTGGACACATAAAATAGATCACCAAAAATTTTCCTTGAGCCCGATTCTTTTCAAACTTTCTGGAAATTAAGTACTACTAAATGGTTTGACATCATGGGTTTATGGAACCTCTTCTCCCAACCCACATGCCCGCACCTTTGCCTTTACCCTTTTCATCAAATTTTGGTCAATGATAGGACCGACTTGCTTACTTACTTTTAAGAACACTTTCTTTATTTCAAGTTCATTTTCTATCAGTTTTGGAGTTTTAACGAGCTTTTCCTTCATGATTGCCCAAAATTTTTCAATTGGGCGAAGTTCCGGAGTGTTTGGAGGGTTGACGTCTTTTGGTACAAAAACTACATTATTATCTTTGTACCAGTCTAAGACGGGCCGGGCATAGTGGCAAAGATCCGCCAAAACAGTGTAGGGTCATCGGAGATCTCAAGAAGGGCAGAAGTCGTTTTTGAGGCATTCGTCCTGAGATTTGTCCGTTGACGGTCCAGAGGTGATGAAGGGCTGACCATTTGCACATCCGCAGATCGCTGCCAGACAAGAAATTTTTGGTGAATTTCGACAGTTTCTCCTTCTGAACACTCTCCGGAACGGCTAGCTTAGAGGTGGCAACGTAGTGTTCCTGTCCTGGCATTTGTTTGGTGTCGGCTTCAATGTAGGTCTCATCGTCCACCACAATGCAGAACGGTTTTGTGAGCCACTCCCTGTACAGTTTTCTTGCACGAGTTTTGGCCACCCAGTTCTGTTTATCGCTCCGGTTTGGTGCCTTCTGGACCTTGTACACATGTAATCCAGAACGTTTCATTTTTTTCTGCACAAAACAAACTAAAACTTTTGCCTTTTTCGCAACATCCCTGATCGAAATGTTGGGATAACACTTAAATTGGTTCAATACCATCCTGGCCTTCTCCGGATTTGTTGTGCCACGTTTTTTGCCACTACCATTTTTCCGCTTTGTTGTCTTACGGTCCTTGAACGTTTTGATCACATGAGATACGGTTGAATGTGCGAATCCGAGCTGTTTTCCGATCCATCTATGAGAAGCGTTTGGGTTTTCGGAGTGTGTGCCCAAAAATTGTTGGCGCACTATTTCTTCATTCGAAGCCATCACTGAAATCACTCGACCGATTTTCACGAAACTCATTACACAATTGACACAACACAATGAAATACATTCAGTTAAAATTTCAATAATTTTTACCCACACGCTAAAAAGTTACGAACAATAGCGTGTGTCCAAATTTCATCGAATATAGTCTTTAATCATCTTAGACATCACTTAGCAATCAATAATGAAAAAATACAATTAATAATTGAGTTTTCCAACTCAGTTTTTTGAAACGGCCGGTTACTAGGTAATTAATATTTAGTACATTTTGGCATGTTCATTTGATTGCTTACCTTGTGTAAGACAATTTTGCTGAACGTAAAATGTGCTTCGATTGGTATTAAAATAAAATATAATGGGGTAAAATTTTATTTCCTTAGAGGGATACAATTGATAATAATTACTTTTTTTTAGAATTTACCCCTCTCAAATATTTTAATGATGCAAGTTTATTTCAATGATGCAAATCTTTAATTCAGTGATGCAGATCCATGTTTGTACCACATGATGTTTCTTATAGAAATAAGATAGGGAAGAGAACAGGCGAAAGATTAAAGGCATTAGTAATTTGTAACATGCGATGAACATGTAACATATTCATAGTAATATTCTCACAACGGACGTTCAGAATGGTGCGACGGTCGCATATCGGATGAGTTTCTTGAAAATATCAGTGGAATGATCCCTAATTGCATCTTCAAGTGATCATTGCAAGCTGTCCATTTGGTTCAGGCACTATTCAACGTTGATGCGGTAGTTTGTTCATACGTGAGTTCTGCCTCGACCAAGATCGCTAAACGAGCTCAAATGCCTTTCTGAACCAAAGGACACTAAAAGATCTAGGAGGCAGGAGGCAAGAGAGACCATCACCTTGACAAAACCCCCTGCGTGATTCGAATGAACCCATTAATCCATCCGATATCCTCACACAGCACTGGGTTCCATCCATCGTAGCCTTGATAAGTCCGGTCAGCTTCCCCGGAAAGCTGTTCTCGTCCATGATCTTCCATAGCTCATATGAGACCATGCTGTGATTTTTAATTACACAGATAACAACCCGGATAAAAAATAACCATACAATTACAATACAATAATATAAAATAACATTACCATCTATTTTCGACCATAAGTCTTATTGTTCATGAATCAGATAAATGTAAAATGCATATTGTCATAACAGTAGATCTACAGTTCACTCTATATACTAGGATTTATAACAATTGTGAAACAATACAATTCATAGTAATTGACTTAAATTTGTTCGGAAAAAAATGATTATTTCTACAGTTAAGATACATAACAACCCCCCTTTTCTATTTTCGCTGTCTCAATTTACATTAGATTCTATTGTGATAACAAAAACTCCTATAGTGGTCTTATCGTTGTGAACAATACTTTAAATTGTACACACTATGGATTCTATTGTATGGTTTCAATATATTCAATTGTAAACCTATGAAATGTTTTTATTCGGGAAGAAACATTCAATTTTCTGCGTTATCTAATGCACATAAAGGGAATGCTTGATTTGGCAAAAAATAATGCGATATGTTATGTAAATTTAAGCCAGATAACGCCTGAATCTAGCCTGTTGTATGAAAGATTGCAAACGTTGTTGTATGGTTCATCAAAGACTACAACCAATTGCGTTGTTTACGCCTCCCTTGGCTTGAAATTAAACGAGGGGAACGCGCTTGTTAAAATTAACTATTTTTTCTGTGTAATTTTTTCAACACTATCCGCTGGGTTCATGTGTTTTCTCAGCTGCAACTTCGTCAAAGCCGAGAATGTTTCGCTATGGCAAATCTCTGGACAGTTTGGTGGATTCATCTCCTTCGGTACAATTACGACATTGTTGCTTTTGTACCACTCCAGTGCTTATTTAAAGTAATGGCCAGGGATGTCATACTCACAGAGATGTCTGTAAATTTGCAGACTTTTCATTTTTATTGCTGACTTTTTTAACGATGCAGACATTAAGCAGACATTTTATTTATGTTGCAGACTTTTACAGACATTTGAAATATTTTTTAAAGGTTTTCTCTGAAGTTCGGATTTAAAACGTACGAGGATCTGAACAATATTGTAGATACGGTAAGAATCTTTGTTGACATATTTTAAAATATCGTAGGTATCATTTAAAGTAGAAAGAAACGAAAGCGGTGGGCCACATGGAGACACAATGGGCCCGGAGATAAGTATCGTATAGGCCCTTTCCGAGAGTAACATGGAGTCCCTGCTTATGGTAGTGTTAAATCCCACGCGTGTTCAAACCCATGCGAAAAATTACAGTCCAAGCGTTGGTAATATGGGTCCTTTGCTATTAAGTCACAACGAAAATCAAGGCTCACAACAATAAAATTAAATTTGAGAAATTTAGAGACTTCCTCAAAAAAAAAAGCTTCTCCTATGGTCAGGTAGAAATTTCTCAGAAGTATTGGGAGCAAGCAGTTCATGCAATAAGAACCTTCAAAAATTCATTACCGAGGTTCAAGATCATACCTACCATAATTTCAAGACAGAACCTCCCCAAGAATCAGGAGAGGACTTATCATAGCTTCAGAAGTTCTCTGAAGTTTGTAATTTTTCAGAAGATTTGGAGTTCTTCCCAGAAATCAAGATTGAACTTCTCAGAAGTTCAGAAAAAAAAATTCTCAAATTTCAGACGGGAGCTAACCAGGAAGAGCACTACCTAAAATTTCTCAAAAAATAGGAAATAAAATCCTCAGGATGATGCGCCAAAGAAGTTGAGGAAAGAACTTCTTACAAGTTCAGAAAAAAAAACTTCGCAGAAGTTCCGGAAGAAACTTCTCGAAAGGTGCTTGGCAGCTTTTCCAAAGCTCAGAGGAGAACATTCTGTATTTCAGAATACGGATTTCTCAAAATTCTTTAGAGAGAAAAGAATGAAACTTTCCAGGAGCATTGGGGGTACTTCCTTTTAATTTTAGCACAAATTTCCCAATAGTTCCGGAACAAACTTCCCCGATGTTCTTGAGAAAACTTCCCAAAAGTTCAGAAGAGGACTTCTCAGAAGTCCAGGAAGAAACTTCAAGAACAAATTTAAAGGAATTTTCCTAAAAATTTTGGAATGAAATTTTCCTCGCAGTTCCGTATGGGACCAATGAGAAGTTTGAAATTTCACAAGAGGACTTCTCAGAAGATGCGAAGAGACCAAAAGTTTAGTTGGAACTACCCAGAAGTGCTAGAGAGCCTCCCTAAAGTTTCTAATCGAACATTCCAGCATTTCTGAATAATAATTTCTCAAAGTTCACGAAATTCCAGAAGTTATGCTAGATTCTTTTGAAAAAATCAGGCAGAAACTTTTCAGAAGCATAGGGGGATCTTTTAAATTGTTCAAGCAGAAATTTGTCAGAAATTCAGGAACAAACTTCTCCGAAGTTCAGGAGAATACTCCCCTGCAGTTCAGAAGATATTATTTCGGCAGAAGAACTTCTCAGAAGTTCAGGAAGAAACTTCTAACATCTTAAAAAGATTTTCCAAGAAATTCTGGAGAATACTTTCTCAAAGTTTTGCAGTAACTTTTCTCGTAGTTCTTAGGATAGGACTTATCAGAAGTTTAGAAAGTAACTATGTTCAGGAAAAAAATTACCAATTGTTTCTGGAAGGTAAGGTTGGGTTCTTAAATGTGAATTGCGAAGAAAATAAGGAGTGACTGCCAAGAAGTTCATGAGGAATTTTGCCTGAATTTCAGGAGGAAACTTCCCAAAATAAAGCAAAGAGCCTTGCAGAAGATTAGGAGAGAGTTTCGCTGAAATTTAAGAAATAATCACTGACTAACCGCAGAAGCAGTCTATACAAAAATCGTTCATATGCCCATAATGATATTGATGATCATAAGTGATGATGACACCATATTAAAATGTGGTACACACCATCAATTGTTATTGTTGATTCAATAAAAAAGTCTGTTGAATTTATCAAATGAAAGCTAAATTTTAATTTTAAAATACAAAACTGGAGAGCGTTACAGGGGGAAAAAATATAGAAAATCGTTTCATCTATGCGAATGCTTCAAGCTTCAGTGTCACTTTAAAAATATGAAACAATAGTGTAAGATTGCATACAATCCAAGAAATAGATGCAGACATGTTTACATAATCACACAAAAAGCGACCGAAGTTCCTAGCTTTTTCGCCACATCTCGGACTGATGCTAAAGGATGACGCTTGAAATAGTCCCATAACATTTTGTCGATTGTAGAATCAGCGAGACCGGGTTTTCTACCCCGCCTCGGGGAATCTACATAATAGCACTGTTGTTGATACTTCCGTAATGCGGTTTGATCAACTCGATGCTCACACCTTCTTCCTTACCCAGTTTTCTGATCGAGAGACTGACGGTTCACCGTTTGTTCACAATCTGTTCTATTTGTTCGGGAGAAAGATCGCGCATTTTCAAACTTCCGTTCGAAAAATTGAAAGAAATGACAACATCAGTTTATTTTGGATTTAAACAACAGAGCGCAGCTAAATACTGCAAGCAATGTAAATTGATGGTGAATCATAAGTGTATTTATAATGATCGGAACAGTCTATATGTCATATATTCAGTTAAAATTAACCAAACTATATTGAAATTATGATTTCATCAACTCATAAGACTGTGTGTGCTTAAAAACATGCACCAAATTAAGAAGTTAAATCACCTCACAACCCGTGGATAAAAACTATGTTTCCAATACCAAAATCATGTTAAAAGTTTCATTCAAAACTGAGATAATCGAGTATGATTTCCAATTGTATCAAATAATTCTGAGTGGCAATCTCTCAATTGCATCAACGTTAAATGGAATGTTGCAACCTTCTTTTCCTAAAGCAACTTATCGCAACTTGTTGCCATCAAAGATTATGCAGATCCATTTGAAATGATAAATAATTGATGAAATACTAAAAGCTATCCGCAGCTATCTAGTCCTCTGCTTGGCCGTTGAAGACGTTCCCATGTTTCCGCCTAACGACTGAGCGCTATGAAGGCGGTGCATTTGAAAGGATTAAAGCTTCAATGCGCTGTTCTTGGCCCACCCGCATCACTAACAGCAACCGAGGCAGTCGATAGTCATAGAGATGCACTTCAAGCGTGTAAATTAATGCTAGGAAACCTTGAACCAACAACTTCATCCAGAAAACGCAAAACCTTATCTTCCCGGACCGCACTGTGAGCCTGGATCGTGTACTGTGGGGCTGATTGAGGAACAAAAAAGGATCCGAAACGTGGAATTCTGCACAGTCAGGGGGTTAAGTCGTCTATTTTGAATTCATTAGGACCTTTTTCTCCACTCCACTGGCAATATGGTGATGCAGCTCTGGCACAGGATGGCGATTTTTTCTTCCATTCATGTCCTGTTGGCTTCTGCTGTTTGCAAGTTACTTTTGCTCGAATTTCCTCCGTTTGCTCAATGCTTGGTGAAACTTTCGTTGCATAGAGTGAGGGAAAGTGGATCAACTTGAAAGGTTGCTTACAGAAAAGAGAAATAGAGTCCCAGCTGGTGTGCACATAAGGTGGGTTAGCCAGTTGTGAATTTACTATTTATTTCGGATGAAAAACAAAATCTACCAGCATAAAGCTCTCAACCATTTTCCATCAAAACAATGTTTTACATTGTATTAAAAAAATTATGTAAAAAAAACGTGGAAAGTTAAAGTTGATTCTGTGGTTGGTTTCCATGATGAATGCAAACACGGTATAAACAAAATGTCATGCCATGAAAGTGAATAACCACACTGCACCCATAGTCTCAAGAGCATTACTGCGGATCCTGCCCTATAAGATTTGGATTTCAGAACGATGGAAGAAAGCAAAAATTTCGGAAGCTATTCCAGTTTATACTAGCCGGTAGTAGTACATTAATGCTGTTCCTATGGGTAAATGTGCTCAACTCATTTTCAAACGGAACATACATGTTAGGTTGGTTTTTGCAGCACATCACTCACAGCTGATGTTTATCACGTGCATATAAATGATTTCAAATGATTTTTTCTGACTTAGGATGCTCTCCGGATTAAAACCATCCATTGAATTTTTTGTAGTCAACCCCATGGCAGTTGGTCTTTAGAAATGCAGTTGCCGTTTAGTGTTTGCAAACGGGTTGTTTGATTGAACGAATTGAGCTTGTATAGTTTACATGAATTCTGCATATGCATGTGAATGAAAAAATGATTTTCGGTTTGATCTGCATGTCAACGCATTTTTTTCATTATTTTATTTCCATTTTAAAAAAAAAGTGAAAAAAAATACATGTTCAAACAATCAGTCAACAGACAACGATAAAACAACAGAATTGCTGAATTATTGAATCGAAAAAATCGAACAGAACAATTCATTCAGTTGAACAATCTGATGCTTCCATTTTGTTCTAAGCGAATAAAAGTTTTTCCATTTCGTTACTCACGAATTGCTTTCTGAATAATTGCATACGATGTGATGAACCCATCCGAGAAAACTGTTCTGCTCGCAAAATGGCACATTACATCGATTTCCAGTCCGTAAACTTTTTTTACGAGATATTTCTCCGATTGAGAATGACCATCAGCAAATCTTCTGCACGACTCTTTCGTCCACTTCTTTCCGCGGCAGATCTCACGTATTGCAGCTGAAGTGTCTCTGAATTTTCGTTCGACAAAAAAGAACATTCGCATTGCTAGATGTTTGTCAATCATAGCAATCCGCTGAATTTATCTTTTCCAAGTATTTCTGCAGAAGAGTATGGCACCGTAATGCACTGAATCTCAGACACCCATTAAACATGTTTTGAAATTTTGCTTTATTGTTTAGCACGCACATAAACGGTTATGCTAATATCTACTGGCTCTATTGAGTATGGTCGGTAAGAGCTTTTAAATTAGCCTGAATATGTTTTTTTTCTGGTCCTGTGTTCGAGGCTTAACAAGTAACGGTCACGAGCTAAATATTTAAATGATTCTGGATTGAGAGTGTAAACTTTGTTGCCATGGTTCGTTTGTAATGGGAATTCGCATCTCCGACACTGGTCATTAACTTATTCATTAATCAGATTTAGGGAGTATTGCTTTCTGGTGGGTTTATCTCAGCTACTCACATTTTCAATGTAGAGGCAAGGGTATTTATTGTAAGACAATTTTTGTGGTGCTAAAATAAATTTAACAGAAGGATATGGTTTCAATTGGGGAACCTTCCTTGCATTCAAGACAAGGCCTGACAAGAAGCAGCTTATGTCAATTCTTCAGGCATATCAGTAACGTTCATAACTTGTCATATTTTGTGACATTCACACCGTAAATTTTTTTTCATTTCACAACAACCAGCTTCTGATAGGAAAGCCTGATGTGTAACAATTGAACTTGAATGAAAATGGTCGATCAAAGTTCCGTGAATTTGTGTGAAATTTATCAGTGGAGTTAAATTAATAAGTGATGACGAACATTACAAAACGCACTGGCGGTGTAGAATGACCCACTCAATAAATATGCTCAAAATTTCAAAACTATAGCTTTAATGGAACGATAATTTATCAATTTTCAATTCAAATAGCATAACTCATAATTTTGTAGTACAATAAGGCACTAAATACACCAAAATATGATCAAAATTGAAGAAATTGTCATGACTTTACCTCCCATGTCAATAATAGTGTTATTAAAATAGGCTTTCAACATGCGTTATTATCCATGGTGAATAATAAATTCACTTCACATATAAGGCACACAGCAAAGCTTCAAGATAGTGTCAAAATTTCACTATAAATCCACGTATTTTCAGAAAACTCAGACAAACCCATGCAAAACTACAACTGGGATAGGACGCACCGTGGCGTTATGTATACTTCTACACGCTTAGAAAAAAGTACCTAGTAGATCGGTTAAGTGTATGAAGCCAACGTTGGGTAAGGATAACTTACTTCTGGTAAAATTCTACCTAAAAGTAAGTAATATGAACCAAATGGTAGGTAAACACAATTATACCCAACGTGCTTCCCACACTTAGCTGCTCCGTTGGGTAATATTTTCTAAGCGTGTATATAATGAGATATCACATTGCATAGTTTTGCGCTGCACGCTAAGCTCAGCTTACTCATAATCGCAAGAAAAAAGTGCACAGGTAAAGTTGACTCTACCCATATTTGAGTAAATTCTTACCACTAAAGGGGTATGATCACTTTTCACGATTATGGGTATTCATTACAAATATTTGGTTAAACTGATCTTAGCGTGTACGTCTTTATTCTATAGATCATTGCACGAAGGCGTCATCAATGCAGTTTTGACAGTTCAGGGAGCTTGTTTACGTGGACTTAGAATATTTTTGGTAAGATCAGTTTGAGATTTTGTGCTCAGAATTTGTTGCGATTGAAGTAAACTTGCCGAAAAACAGACACCAGTGGTTATTTTTACATAATTTCCTGAATCTAGTCGTACAGAATCCATAAAAAGCCAATGAAAAATTTCGTTTGAGCGGTTCAAATTCGAACACCTTGTAAACAAGTTCCCTGAACTGTCAAAAAAGAGGTTAATACATTCCGTGCAATGATCTATACCGTTGACTACTTGTTC
>JASCZW010014254.1:0-23393 GCA_034211315.2 Aedes japonicus
AGAGTTTGGAATGATTCCCGAGTTTTGTTTATTCCTTTATTACCGAGATTTTCAGCCCTGGAGGCTTGTTCATCTCCCGATTCTGGGTTATTCAAGAGGTCTTTTAAGAAATTTTTGGATGATTGTTGAAAAAATGAACGGAAAAAATTTCGATAGCGATTTGCAAGATTCGCAAAAGATTCATACAAAATTCGTGAGAAATGCTGATAGATTTATTATGGATTCTGATAATGTTCGAGAATAATTTTGGGGGTTTCTATAAAATCCTAAATTATTTTGGATTAAGAATTTAAATCCTAATTGTTAAGTTATGAGTCGAACACTCTCAAAGATTTCTCTAATTTTTGTTTTGAATAATTCCTAAAAGGACTGCTGAATGATTGTAGGCAGATTTTTGAGGATTCTTTTGAATCATCAAATGCATGGATTGTGCTAGAACTACCTGCAGTAACATTCTTTGAAAGCTTCTTCTAAGCTTCCCCTGGAGGACTCTTGCAAGGGGTGCTGGAAGATGTTTGAGTAATTCCTAGAGGTTTCCTTGGACTATTTTTGTAGGGTTGTTAAAAAATTATCATTGAAAAATGTAAAGGTTTTGTTTGAGAGATAAATAAATTTAAAAAGGAATGTCGAAAGATTTATAGTTGCTTTTGACAATATTCAGAAGAGGTTTAATGTAATCATCCAACAGTTGGCCCAGCATTCAAAAATGTTTTTTAGCAGATTTCAAGAATATCCCCAGGATATTTTTGAAAGATTCCTTATATTCTCAACAGCATCAAGAAGGATTCTTTGATAGATGTGGGATTCGAATAGATTTTCTCGTGCAAGAAGTGCTTGGATTGTGCAGAAACTCCCGCGTAAGATTATTTTGAGAGTTTCTTGAAAGATTCCTTGCATTGCTGAAAAATTGACTCTGGAAATATTCTTGGGAAACATTCTGGTGTAATCTCTAAGAGGTTATTTTAAATTTTATGGATGATCGTGAAAAAATTTCAAGATAGTCAAAATTTGTTGCAAGATTTGCCAGAAGATTTCTACATAAAATCGCAAGGAATTTTGAAAGATACTTAAGGGATTGTCTGCTGTCATGAGCAGTGTTGTTGAATCATGAGCGTTTTCACGATTTGCAGCCGAGAGTTCTCTGCTCGCGAGAGGAGAGAACACAAATAATGCTGCTGTTCATCATCCCCCTATCGTTTCCCGCAGGAGAGTGAATGCGTGTATTTTTGCCATTGCGCTTCATCTCTTCATGCTATGAAACGAACTATTATTGAGTGGCGAGGAACCAACTCGCATGGTGAGTGAGTACCGCATGAGCAGCTGACGGGTTTGCTCATTGAGTTAACGATGCTGGTTGAACAAGATGTTACGGATAATTCGCTTGCGTCTAGTAGGTGGATATCTGCGGCGTGCCACCAATAGAGGGTTTGGGATTTGTTTTATCACCTCTATTTGCTTCCTGCTTAATTAGTAAAGCTTGTTGGTGGGATAGTGATATTGGGTTTGCATTATTTATATCTTGGCGTTAGCTTGTGTCGCTTTTATGATGCATCTCTGGTGTAATTTATAAAGACTTTATAGAAAGAATTTATAAAATTTGTGTGCATCCGGCTATCGAGGTTTGCGAGAACGGTTTAATTTTCGTACTGGCTGATAAAGCACGTGCGTGGACAAGACATTTGTGTGCATCTGGCATCGAATACATATTTAAATGTCAGCAAACAGAGCGCAGTGTAAGCCGATATATGAATTACATCTCAGCATTGTTATAAAAAATATGCAGTTCCTTAACTATCGATATCCATGAGTTCAAGATGTGCTGTGTTTTCTAGTGAGTTTTGGACTGTACATTTAGTGACTTTTTAAATGTATATCATGAAACATGTCAAAATTGTATAAGATAATCTGTCTCCACTTCTATTTCACCTACATTTGACTTATCTTTTGCATCATATTCAAGAAGCGAAGTAGACGATTAGGAGATGCTAGACCACCTTCCGTACAAAGTATATTCGATCGAAACGTCATTTTTTTAATCCTATTGAACATATTGTTTAGGTGTGATTCGTGGCTTTCAGATTTGAAAGTGCATATTAGACAGTCACTAAGAGAGAGCTAACGATTTTTTGACGTACACACTTAGAAGATTTTACAGTATTCGGTAATTTTTTACCGAACTTTCAACAACTGAACGTTCCGATTTACCGGATTTATCCGATTTACCGGATTTCGGTGAAATTTTACAGTAATCCGGTACAAAAATTACCGGAAATTGTCAAATTTTACCGAAGTCCGTTAAATCGGATTACCAAACTGTTCAGCTGTTGAAAGTTCGGTAAAAAGTTACCGAATACTGTAAAATTTTCTGAGTGTGTAGACTACGTCTTACGGCAAGGTTAGGGTGTCATTTGAAAATCCTAAAATAACGTCCGATAGGAAATACAAATTAAACGCTTATAACTTAATTTTTCTTCGATAGATTTTCAATATGTTTAAATCAATCGGTTGCAAAATTCCCGCGTATTGAGTCAACTATAAGAAAATATCTTTCTACAATTGTAAACTATTGAAAGTAACGCAAATAAAAGGTGATGTTTTAAAATATAGTTTTGAAGGCTAAATTTACTACATGCATAGTATTTCAGTGATTTCCATTTCAATGTTGCAGTGAAGATTTCAATGTATCAATAAACTATGTTGCAGTGAACGATAAAAAAGGGATACACCTTCGCAAACTAAATCATTCGTTCGGTATTATTCAAGCTGTGCGGAGTGGCGGGGATCAAATATTGGATTGACAGCTTGCGGTGGCTAATACCCTGGAGGGTTCACTGGCGTGCAACCATTGATCAGGTAGCTGATAATTGTATTTTTCTAGGCAACCGTTGCGGAGGCAGCCATTAGTTTTGTGATGAGCAATCGGTTGACCAAACCTGTGACCATGAGGAGCAAAATAAGATGCTTGTGTTGATCCTGATCTTAGCCAATTATTGGTACGATGCAACGGATGCAATAATTTGCTTCTGCAAAAGACCAAGGAGGTTTAAATTCAAATGTGCACCATATAAAATCCGCCCTTTTCAGGACGGCCAATTCAATTTTCCTAGTTAAGACGTTTGTATGAATTTATCGTACATTTTTCAAATTCCGATCTAAATTCTTGGCAATTGGCAGCCAGCGGCGGTTCAAATAGTTTTAGTTTTCCTTTAGTCGTCGCATACCTAAAGCGTTGTGTAAAATTTCTAGAACGGCTCGAAAATTTATACTGTGTCTATATTATTCTGGAGCGCAAATACAGAGCAGGCTTACAGCGATGGTTGAATGCCAAATAGAAATTTAAAAAATGGCTACCATCACGAAAAATTAAATTACTGAACGCTAATAACTCGATCATTTCTTGATTGATTTTTGAGATTTATTCTCTAGACAACAAGAGGTTCTCACGACTGCTATTTTATTTTGCTCAAGTGTTTACAATTTAAAAAAAGGTGCATATATTGTATGTTGTGTATTGTATTCCGGCAAGTATCAAGAAATTTCCGATCACGGATAAAATTTAGCTTTTCTCACGTTGTATTCCGGATTATCATTATCTGTGCATGCCAATTAATACTGTGATGAACAATTGTTCTGTTTTGTTAACAATTCGAGTAGGAAAGAGTTTATCATCCAAGGAATTCCCAAGTATTGTAAAATAATTTTGAATATTTTTTTTCGTAGTTATTATGCATTGTCATAGGTTCGTAGTGGATGCGCGAGTCTGTCTACAATTGCAGCAGGACGACAATCGGTAGAACAAGTAAATACAATTAAAATTGTTATTAACATTTTATATTTTTACATCGCTCCACTATATTTTCTACGCTATTTTATAGGTCAGTTTCAGCTTCACATATATCCTTCCATGTCAATTATAGTCTACCTAACTTTAAATATGTATTCGAAAAGATAGGAAGGTTTTTAACGTCTTTTTAGGAAGGATCATATGCGACAAATTCTACTGAACAAAGCTTTTCCCAAATTTACCAAAAAGGATAATTAACAATAGTTCATTTCATATTTTACAGATAAAGAATCATTTCCAGATTCTTCAAGAGTTACCGTAAAATTAATTATTATTTTCTGTAGTTTCATTACGTTTCCGTTTTTGGCGTTATTCACACTCATATAAAATTAATTTAGCCTCACTGTTAGTTTTCATTTTTTTTCAAGACTTTTAGGATTTTAAAACATGTCTAATTTTCAGTTTCAGTAACAAAGCAGTGGATGTCATATATACATTGTACCTACGCTTATTATGTTACTTGTCTATAAACGGAAATCTTTCAATGGGTGGATGACCAGCTATGTAACGGATATATATATATATATATATATATATATATATATATATATATATATATATATATATATATATATATATATATATATATATATATATATATATATATATATATATATATATATATATATATATATATATATATATAGTATATATATATATATATACTATAGTATATACTATACTATATACTATATATATATCGTCAGTTTATTATATTTATTTTATGATATTAAATTTATGCAATACATAAACTCACATAATTAAAATCATTATAGTTACCCTCTACAAAAAGTTAGGAAGTTAGGGAGTTGTGATAAAAGGAAAAGGAAGAGCACTTAGGAATTTTAGGTTTACTATTCTTTATATGCTCTATAATCTCAGATCATCCATGAACATCCCAAGTTTTGAAAAATAATTTTAAACCATATTTTTTTACTCGTGCCCTTCTTAAAAAGCCATCCCGTAAAAAGTTTGATAAGGATTGCGAATTGGGTTATTCAATTGGATCGTATAGTTTGAATGAGAATCTTAATTTTTCACGGGTTTCGCGTAAGCGTCTCTGCTTGCGGGTCCGCCCCACCGTTTTTGGCCCTACATACAGTGTTGCTGGAAAAACAAACCGTTAACACAATTTGATCTTGCTGTTAAGTGGAGCTGCATACATGAAAAGGTCTTAGAAGGGACGGTGACTACCTTACATACATACATACATACAATTCGCGATGGAAAGAGTTTTATTTCTAGGAAATAAGTTTTGAGATACGATGGGAAATATTTTTTTAATTACCAAATTGTACACGATTTTCATTGCTGCATAAATAATTTATCAAACCATTTAATGAAAAAAATCCACAAAATAAGAAATTTCAACTTGATTACAAGTTCGGAAAACGTAGAAAGAGCAAAACTTCAGCATAGGAACTCATTTCCGGCACATCGATAGAAAACATGAAATTTATTGCCGTGGGGACGACCCCGGCGTAGTGGTTAGCATCCATACCTCTCACGCCAAAGTCACGAGTTCGAATCTCACCCCTCGGACAAGTCACGAAAATACCCAAACGGTATTTGAGTGACTACGACGGGAGATGAACCAGCTCAGAGCTGAAAATCTCGATAATAAAGGAAAAAAAGAAATTTATCAATGTTTATATATGAAATATCAAATCATACATTTGGCAAGTTAGTTAAGTTCAATAACTACAAAACAATGTCAGTATGAACGTATTCCCTGAATATTTACATTGACCGAACACAAAACAAATAAATTGAAGCTCATTTATGTGTATTTGAGTAACACTGTTAGATGTAGTTATTTTAACCTGTATTTACTTTAAGTTTTTATCTGTGTTTGTGTGTGTGTGTTTTCTTTCTCAAAAATGTTCAAGTCAAAAGACCGACCATTTTGACCGAACACAAAACAAATAAATTGAAGCTCATTTATGTGTTTTGACTAACACTAGCCTTAGATTGTAGTTATTTTAACCTGTATGTTTACTTTAAGTTTTTTTATCTGTGTTTGTGTGTGTTTTTTTTCTTTCTCAAAAATGTTCAAGTCAAAAGAAGCCAAAAGTTTTTTGACAATTTAGAATTAAAAAAAATGTGTTATGTAAGCCCCACTTCAAACTCCTGCCTACCTTGCCATCCATTCAGTTGTTAATCCTATTAACCTCGAGACGGCCGCGGGTAATCGGTTCTATCCTCTTAACGTTAGTTTTAAGATAATTTATGTATACAAATATGAAAACTTGGCTCTGTAAAGTTAATTCGATTGAGCTTGTACAAATAAATGATTTATATAAAAAAAAAATGTTTACGCTCCAAAATCCTTTCATACCAACAGCTGACTGCTGCAATGGGGTCAATGGCGTTTCAATATTTCGTGTCGTAATTTAAAATGGAATGCCGTGATTGCGGTTAAGAAACTGTGTTAGATTTTCAACAACATCTCAGCAGCCAGCGATTTCTCGCGTACCACGAGCAAAGGAACTATCCTTTTTGACCGATTTTGTTCATCAACCTTCTGTAATAACGCAGCTATTAACATATTTTGTATTGCATAAGATGTTGAAAGCTACACGCAGAAACCTAAGATTTGTTTATTTTGTCGTGGTATACAACAGAAAGTCGAGGAAGAGAATCGTCTGTTGGCTCTTTTCAAATGATACGTGAGATTTGAAATATAACGGTACGATGCAAAGATAAATAAACCAGTTTGTTTTTGAAAGTCACATTCCATCTTCAAGTGCGTGTTATGCTGAGTTTAAAGAATACAAATATTTATAATATCAGTCTACCACTGAAAATCCATTCCCGAATGAAGATAGCAGAAAAAGAAGATGAATCTCAATAATTATATACATTTATTTTCTAGTTTTTACTTCAACCATTTCTTTAATCGTTCCATATATACATTATGATTCCAGTATTCATGTTTTCATTCTGATTGATAATAAATTGATAATCATGTTTATTAAATTATATTTTACTCGCTCACTTATCAGAGTCTTCAACACACTAGCCGCTATCCCAACGTGGCCCGTATGGATTAGCATTACAACGGAAATCAGTTCCTTGTTTTCTCGTTTTGCCATTGTCTCACACAAGCGGCGACATTGCTGGAATTTCCGAACCAGACAACTGCTAGCGATCAACTGTGTGAGCAAGAAATTGTTTGTTCAACAAAATAATGCTCAGACTGCGAGTCAAACGTTGCATGAGTTATTACGATCGTGCTCAAGGTCTGAGAGAGATAGAGCTGATTCTTATGAACTTATTCTCTGGTTTTTCCTATTCTCGCGGTGAGTCGAATCACCATATCGTTCAAACCGTCGCGCTCCATCTCGTTCTGCAATGCTGGTACGAAAATGAACACTGTGAGTTATCTCTCTCGAAAACAGGGATTGAGCGTTCGTTGAGGTGAGTATATACAACATTGAGTGGCACTATCAACTGCGATTCACCAAAACTAATAGAAATGAACTGTAATTTTAAAATGGCAGTTACAGAAATTTACACACGGTGGGCACTCCAGCTTGGCTGTCTGTTCTCTGTGCTTTAACTTCAATCGTTCTAATTTAAGCTAGCTCAAGTATATTTGTTCGGATACAATATTTTTTGCAGCTGCACTTTTGGAGTGGCTCAAAAACTGGAAAAATATTTATTTTATTAAACATTTGTTCACAAACAACTTCACTTCAATTGCTTACGAATATAGTCTCCTCTATCCTAACGAATCGTTCCGCCCTACAATCTATACCTTTTAATACCTCTTCGCTATGTTTCCTATCAATTTTGAATGTTTTTTAAAAATTAATTATTGTTTATTTCCTTCTCTTTTCAGATACTCACTCTATATCGTACCGCGATCCTACCTCAGGTTAGGTTTCTGATTTGGCTCTCTTCGGTTGTAAGGATTATTAACCTACACTGACGTAAAAAACCTATCGAAACTCATAAAATTTGCCTTATGAAACTTCATTAGGCCACTGTATTTTCATTTCATAAGGCCCTCATAACATCCATGTGTTCAACTATGGTTCTCTCAGTTTATAGTAATGATTATCTCAAGGCATTCTTATCATTTTCATTAAACTGCCTTATGAAGTTCATGACTGTTGTCTGTGCATAATAATCATAAGGTATATGTATGAAATGGCAAAACCCCAGCGGCAAGTTATTGTTTTGGTACGCTTGGTAAATCCTGAAGATCCTGATGTTTTCGAGCTGATATAATTCTTACAGACGATTAAGAAACAATTCGATGACGTGAACCAATCACTGGAAACCCTTAATTAGATAATATATTAAATTTATTACAATCACCTTACTTGGACGTGCTAATTCAAAGCCTCCAGGGATTGATCCGACTTGTGTATGCATGGGATGTGCGTGAAAAGTTAAACGCGCATCTTAACGCATGTTGTTTTTCATTCATTTTTTCGCATTAGTTTTCCCATTTCAGTCGGTAGTTTAACATTGACCGGCAATATCATGCACACATCCGGCTCCCGCTCCACTGATACGTTGAAAGGTGTCCTCATCTCGGTTCTCCTGTCTTATGCCAACTGCATCGGAACCATGAAGACCTTTTGTGACATCTTTAAAATCTGCCTAGAGGACCTGCTGATCAGATTCGTGCCCTGAAACCTGTCATCGTATTGTTGGCTTAGAGTGTATGCGTGCTGATCGGTTTCCCAATCAAATATTCACCGCACTGACGCTGATCGATTGCAGCTCTAAGGTGATGAAGGGTTGCAAAAGTGACGCTTTGGTATTGAAGCCGAACTGTATGATATTCGTTTCGGTACGGTTGTACGGTTATACCTAACTCAATGACGAAAATGTAATATCAGTATGCTTTCTTTCTATTTTAGATAACCCCAAAATTTATCCAGGATAGTATCTTAAAGAATATCCGCTCGAAGCTAAGCAGCGAAGCACTTATGATGTCGTTAATGAAAAAGGAGTACTTCAAGCCTACTATCAGTAAAAACCAAATTCGGTTGTACGTCGATTTAAACACCATCGTAAAACAGGTAAAGTCCCAATATTTTGCCATTTTATCGCATATTTTATTTCAATCTTTCAGTATTCCTCAACATCATTTTCTTCAAGAACGTTTTCAATTGCTGGGATGTTGTATTCGCGGAATTATGCACGGTAATGCTCCATTTGTGGCTGACACTCACGCCACGCAGGTTTAGCTTGTGCGTTGAAATAAGCAAAAGCTGCAGACTAAAGACGACCGCCATAACGTTTTAATGAAAAGTAAGTCTTTAATATCGTTATTTATTGAAACCGTTTATATTAGAATGACAACCTTTTTTCAGAATGACTCATAGATTACAATGAAGGATCACCATCGCCACCGTCAAACCCTATCCACAAGGGGAGATCATCGTGAAAGAAGTGACCGCAATACCGAGAAGGACTATTTAAAAGAGGGCTGTGGTTCCGAAAAGGTGGTTCCGTCCAAGCTTATCGGTAACCCTGTTCAATTCGCATTTGAATAATTTTGAATGTAGATTAAAGTCAATGTTTTTCATACTGAGTTGCATTGTAGTTTTTCATGGATGGAAATTCCAGTAGAATGTAATGAAAACTATTATGAAGTATTTAAATTAACAAATTAATTAGCCATTTAACGCATTGTAATTAATTTGTAAAATGAAACTCATACGGTTGCAATAAGTAAACCATCAGGAGTGGTTATAACAACAATTTTAGAAATTCATTTGGTAAAGTTATGAAATTCAAACCGTTTCCTTGTGGCTAATTTTCATAACGATATTTAATGAACTTTAAAAGGTTTTTTGCAGTAGTGTAGTAAGTATTATTTCACATTACTAAATATTTTTCATTACTAAATTCACTTTCTTCTTCTACTTACAGCTACGCCTCGAAAACTTATTGTCCTTCCTTACTTCAACACCTTTCAATTATATTAAAAAATCAACCGAAACTATGATTTTCAATAAAACTCACTTTTTGCACCAATGGAATAAATCTTTGTTTTGATTTCTTTATTTTCTCCACTCTGCTTTCCTTGACAGTTCGCTTTCGCTTTCATCCGTCTGACATTCGGATCGGTACTCGACGACTACACCGACTGGTTACAGTCGATGCCCAGTGGCGTGGACAATATTAATGTTCAATTTCAGGGCTTCAACCGCACCGAAGACTTCCAATAACAAGACACACAGCTCCTCTCTGTTTCAGTCGACATGTTCGAAGCGCAGAAACATTAGAAACGAATATGTATGTGTGAGTCATCGTCGGTGTGTGTGTTTGGTTTGTATTTGTTTTGATAGCTAAACTTTTGATGCTCAACATCAATAGTAGGCATTGAAACGTTTATTTCTGTCAAACTTTGCTTATTCCGTTGAAAATGGGACGCAAAACCTGTTGTGTCCTGAATAGCCGGAGACCTACAGGTAATTGCAATATTATTTTAGCATCAACTTTAGCACTTATTGGTATTTTGAACAGAGATACAGCTGCCTGTAAACGTTTTTGCAATACAGACAATCTTCCGGATAGTAGTGTCATCTGTGAAGATCACTTTTTGGACGAGAATTTCATCAATGCATGCAATAAAAGTCAAGGGTAATTTATAAAATCAAACATTTTCTTCATACATCAATTAAATATTGACTCAATAACATATTCGTGTATAGGCTACGTCTATATACTGAGGGTTATTCCGAGAGTCGAACTGATGTTTGTCACTTGGTGAGGTGAGAAAACTCACCTGCGGTGACGTGACTCTCCATTTGATTTGCCCAGAAGAGTCACGTCACTGCAAGTGACTTTTCTCACTTCACCAAGTGACAAACGTCACTTCGACTCTCGGAATAACCCTCACTATGCCAAGTCTCCGGGGTGCTGGTTCCGCAGGGTTTCCTGAAGATAATGAACCAATGGACTTTGAAAGCACTGAGTTCAAAGATGATGGCTACGCATGTGGTGATTTCCTGGAGGTAGCAGGAGAAGTTAAAATTCTGCGAGCCGTTCTTCAGAGCTCCCGGGAATCCCTTTATCCAACGCACGATCCAACGTCAAAACCCATCAGTTAGCCATATCTGCATTAGTTGATCACGATAACCTACACGATCCGGTTCGTTGTATAATGGTGGCCGAAAAAATGGTCGACCAAAAGGAAGAAATCATTGGGCTGAAGAAAGAACTACGGAAGAAAAATTAGACGATCAGCAAACAAAAGTCCATTATTCGAAATCTTCGTACCGAGCTAAAGAAACTTAAAGGTGCTCTTAGTCTGGATAAGGAGGACACTTCAGTGGATCCTGTTCTCCTAGAAATTCAGGCCAATAAGTTGCGAAAACGTGGTGGCGCTCGGAACTTGGATAAGATGAAAAATTTGGCTCTTTTTTTGCAATATTGTTCCAAAAAGGCATACAAACAAATGCGGCAGTTGTTTGCATTGCCTTCTACTAGTACGTTGCGAAACTGGCTGGCCAGTATAGATGTGCATGAGGGCTTCTCGGCGACTATTTTGAATTTACTGAGGATTAAAGCACAATCGCTCCCTGAAGATGAAAAGCTAGTGTCTATCTTTTTCGACGCAATGGCGATAACGGAAAGAATTTCTTATTTTGGTAACGCTCAACCTGATTATTTTACAGGTTTTCCGACCAAGTTGCCCGGTGCATCTCAGGTGGATGTGAGTTCACGGGCCAAGACTGTTTTGGTTCTGATGGTTAAATCTTTGAAATCGGGTTTTAAGCAGGCCATTGGATACTATTTCTGCCATGATCTTAAAAGCATGGACCTCAAAACTATCATCAATGAAGCTATCTGACTAGTTTTTGACGCTGGTTTGGTTCCAAAAGTATTGGTTTGCGACCAAAATTCCGTAAATCGTGCTTTGTTTCTGAGAGAATATATGATAACGGAGGAAAAGCCATATTTTGTAAGATCGTTCAACCAAAAAGATCATCGCATATACTGCATTTTCGATTCACACACACACACACACACACACACACACACACACACACACACACACACACACACACACACACACACACACACACACACACACACATATTTATGTCGTGTTTCTTGAAGTCGTTCGGGGGCGCTACCGTACATGAAGTATACGGTGTATATGGAAAAATTTGACACTTGTGTGTCTTGTTATTAGAAGTTTTCGACCGCACGTAGTAACTTTGTTGCATTATCAAAAAGCTAGTAATTGTGTATAATTCAATATACAACATGTATACATTCCTGTTGTTACTTATGTTTAATATTTTTCAGATAAACGAACATGTCCGTGCTTTGCCACAATTGTCCGTCGTAACCGTGTAACTATAGTGTAACTCCATGGAGCAACCTATATATATTGAGTGTAATATCAACTTTCAATTACGCTGGAATAGTTTCAAAGTCTTATTTAAGTTTTTGTGGTGCAAAAAAATCTAACGTCAGTTGCTTCGGCTTGCAGGTCTTGTTGTTTTATATTTAGAGCATCTGAATAATGGTCTAAAGGGCGATACGGTCAAAATTTGGTCAATATCAACTTGACGTATTTCTTTCAATTTTGCATTTAAAAACCTGAACACCCCTCATTTTGAAGTGTGTGTGTGTAGAATATTGCTCCTATTTTGATTTTGGAATTCACTCTTCAGTTGTCAAATGCCGTCCAAGCAAGAAGAGCAGCGTATCAAAATTTTGCTCGCGCATCGCGAAAATCCAAGCTACTCGCACGCAAAGTTGGCAAAATCGCTAAAAGTTGCCAAATCAACCGTTACAAATGTAATTAAAGTGTTTGGGGAACGTTTGTCGACAGCCAGGAAGTCTGGATCGGGGGGAAATCGAAAACCGGAAGCCGCTGAGACGACAAAGAGAGTTGCCGGTAGTTTCAAGCGAAACCCTAACCTATCTCTCCGAGATGCCGCAAATAAGCTGGGTGTATCGTCTACAACCGTGCATCGAACCAAAAAACGAGCCGGACTATCGACTTACAAGAAGGTAGTAACTCCAAATCGCGATGATAAACAAAATACGACGGAAAAAGCGCGATCCCGGAGGCTGTACACGACGATGCTGACGAAATTTGACTGCGTGGTAATGGACGACGAAACCTACGTCAAAACCGACTACAAGCAGCTTCCGGGACAGGAGTTTTATACGGCAAAACGAAGGGGAAAGGTAGCAGATATTTTCAAGCACACAAAACTGTCAAAGTTCGCAAATAAATATCTGGTTTGGCAAGCCATCTGTACCTGTGGCTTGAACAGCATTTTCATAGCTTCCGGGACTGTCAACCAAGAAATTTACGTGAAAGAGTGTTTGAATAAACGTCTGCTGCCTTTCCTGAAGAAACACGGTTGTTCCGTACTGTTTTGGCCGGATTTGGCATCTTGCCATTACGGTAAAAAGGCCATGGAGTGGTACGCCGCCAACAACGTGCAGGTGGTTCCCAAGGACAAGAACCCTCCCAACACGCCAGAGCTCCGCCCAATTGAGAAATACTGGGCTATTGTCAAGCGGAACCTAAAGAAGACCAAAAAAACTGCTAAGGACGAGCAGCAGTTCAAGGCAAACTGGCTTTCTGCGGCGAAGAAGGTGGACAAGGTGGCTGTACAAAATCTGATGGCGATCTGAGGGGTCAAGCGTAAGGCCCGGCAATTCGGATTTGGAAAAGCGGAAGCCTAACTGAATATTTTTCCTGAATTTTATACTAATTGAACTTGAAAAAGAAATTTAATTTTATTTTTTAAATAAACGATTTCACCGATTTACACGCGTTTTCCCTTGACCAAATTTTGACCGTATCACCCTTTATAAACTACTGCCCGTTTGCCTTACCTAAACGCGATAACGAGTCAGCTGACTCAGAAAACGGCAGTTTAACCATAGACTAACTCTAAGACCAGTAGGTCCCATACAAAAACGATTTTTTCTTGGCTCAGTCAGTACTAGAACATCGTCCCAAGCTCGGTCCC
The DNA here is from genome assembly GCA_034211315.2 of Aedes japonicus. Taxonomy (NCBI): domain Eukaryota; kingdom Metazoa; phylum Arthropoda; class Insecta; order Diptera; family Culicidae; genus Aedes; species Aedes japonicus. Next base: position 13,819 of record JASCZW010014254.1, read on the forward strand.
AAGCTCAATAATGCACCCCTTATAATGAACTCACATGAACACACTCTCAAATACTCTGTCAAAATAACACAGCAAATCAAAACAAAGGCGCAAATATGTATAACAAGGTGCTGGCTTCAAGGTGTAATTCGGACCAAGGGGTTCTACAACAGTGAGCCAATTTCAAATCGCTAGTTGCATATTGATTGTTGGTTTAACCCTCTTCTCCAGATGTTCTACAACATTTTCGATTACCTATTAAAGAAACAAAAGAAAACCCATCAAATATCTGTAGTCTCGAGAATCGCAAGTCAGTCCCATCGGATTGTTTATCAGATTTTAGTTAGCATCAAGAATCGGTTTATTTTTGTATATATTTTGAGATATGCTATCCAAAATTATGCCAATAGCTTGAACTGATTCCTTTTGTTTACCATCATCGATTTCGGCTTGAAGCGCTTCCTTGATCGCCGACTATTTTTGACAGGACATTACGCTCGCCCCATCGCAAGATTGAGCAATCAGAGGCAGCTCACCGAGACCACATTTGTCTAAGAATTGCATTATCACCTGAGCCAAAGCTGCAGCATCGCGGGCCACTGAGCAATCTATGAATCAGAGAAAGCGCTCTTCGACGGTCAATCCTTTTGCATAACGTGTTATAACAGATAGCTGCTGTTCTTTAAAACACCTTGCCTCGTCCATCATAAGTGAAAGCCACAAGACCGTACTTCTACTACAATTTCATCAATTGTTCAACCAGCTGCAATGCACAGGATATTGTTTTGTATTTTCGAGCAGCAGTAGTTTTGCTTTTGTTCAACTGGGCTAAGAATTGGACATCATACTTGGCGAACAGGTCAGTCAACTTCTGTATTCTGTTGCTTTCGTTCTTCAATTACCATTGAAAGCTTCGTGTACATTTATAGATTACAACGATTGCTTGTGAAGTAATTTTTCGAAGCATTCCTTTTTTTTTTCTCTGTTCGGGACATAAACCACTGCGACCAGTAATTTGATCTATTATAGTATCTAGTATCTATTGTATTATCCCGTATCCTTTGTTTAGTGAATGAAGAGTTACATCATCAACATTGAGAAATGATGAAGTATTCAGGAGTTGTTTACAGTTGTCATTGTTTGTTTTGTTGGCAATGAATCAGGTTTTATTGAAAGTTTCCGCTATTTAAACCTTTTGTGAGTGGCAGCACTCTTCAAAGGCGCGCCCATTTATCAGTCAAACCCGAATTAATTGCAAACAAAACAAACAATAACTCCGATACTGACCAATTCAAACTATAGAATATCAAATAGAAAATGAGAATTCACATAAATGAAGACTAACCATGTTTTCCTTATTCCAAGCTCACCCTCGGTGATGCAACCCGAGTACATATTATCACTTTTTACAAGACATAAAATATAATAAGGACTATTATACGTTCCTTTGACTTCATAAACAAATATGTTCCCTAGTTTGAATCAATTCGGACAAGGGTTCGGTGGTAGATCTGATAACCCCGTAACGCACCACGAAAAGGCGATCTTCCAGCGTTACGGGTTGCTTATGCAGTGCAGTATCGTCATGAGCTTTTGATTTCTCGCCTACTTTTCTCCAATTATTGAAAACTGTGCAAATAAATTTTTCCTTTTGTTTTCGCAAATCCTTTGCGTAAAACATGCGGCAAACATAGCAAAACACTTTATCATTGCTACGACTGTATTCCAACAAAATTTACGTTTCATAGAATATAGATGAAAACGGCCGTTCTTTTTGCTTAAAAGAAGTTTTTGGTAAACTAATTGTTGGGAGGACCGGTCCAGATTCGTGCCAAGATCAGACAATTCTAAAGTGATGTGACCAAAAAACGTTCGAATATACAAAAGTAAAACGCGACAAACTGTTTTAAAGTCGAGCGAAATAGAAAAGTACTTTTAATTGTCTTTACATACAAAGTTGTCGAGATGTAATAAAAGAAAATAAATTCACACATACATATAAAAATAAAGAGATTGCAGGGTTGTACTTATCCACGAGGAGTGCATCCATGGAGTTCTGATGATAGCAGAGTTTGTAATTCTCAACACGCCCACTCAAACGCTGCAATCAAGTATTCCAATACTCGATCGTAACTTCTGGAATGCTGGAGCAGGAAGACCTTTGGTTAGCATGTCTGCTTGCTATTCTGCTGACGGTACGTAGTCCACCTTGATGCTGCCGGTACTGGACTATCTGATTTCCAACCCAAATCCTGCAGCACACGTATCAACCATTGGCCATGACACACTGCAGCACAGAGAGCTATAAGCTCGGCTTCCGTAGACGAAAGTGACACTGTGGGTTGCTTCCTCGCGAACTAACTAACTGTTGCACTAAAAACCTTGAATACAGCTCCAGAAACAGACCAGCAATCCGTTACATCATTGGCCCAATCCACGTCAGAGTAAGCTTCCAACAAAGCTCCATCATTGTCTGCCTGGTATACGAGTCCAACATCCAACGTTCCATTGATATACCTCAGCACTCTTCGCAGATGAGTCCAGTGTTCTTCGTTGAAACAGGCTTGGAATTGGCTGAAATAGTTTGCGGCTGCAGCCAGATCCGTTCTCGAAGTCATGGAGATGTACATGATACAGCCCACGAACTCTCGGTAGGGCTTATCAATCCTCTTGGTATCATCCCCTTTTCCAAGTCGCAGTCTATGTTCCATTGACGTGGAAATAGGACGACAATTCTGCATACCGAAACGTACCAGCATACTCTCCAAGTAGCTTCTCTGGCTTATGCGCATGATCTTCTTAGCAGTATCGCGAGCTATCTTCATTCCCAAGAAACTCCTAACTGGTCCGACGTCGGTCATCTCGAACTCTTCCGACATAGCTTGCTTGATTTCCAGTACGATCTCCTCCGATGGGCTGATCACCAGTACATCATCCACATACAACACTAGGATGAGCTGACGCTTCCCTGATCCTCGAATGTACAGACAGAGGTCACTTCCACTACGCTTGAAGCCAAGTTCGTTCACAAAAGCGTGGAATTGCTCGTGCCTTGTTCTGGGCGCCTGCTTTAGTCCATAGAGCGATTTGTTTAAGCGACATACCATGCCATTCTCATGGCCGATGCCTTCTGGTTGTTGCATATAAATTTTCTCCGACAACATCCCATTGCACTATGGTCCAGATCACGAATTTACGAGGAAACATGCTCCCAGCGCCTCAACTTGAAACTTTACAGCAAAGTGATGTTCTACAACATAGTTCTACAACTCGTCGCAAGACAATTTTTCGATGAAAATTGAAATAAAAAAGTTAGGACAGAAAAACTTTTTTTTATGGTACACCCTAAGTTGACGAGGGAAATGTTGCTCTAAATCGATCAATTTTTAAGCTACAAATAAATTTATATATGAAAATTCCATGAAATTTTCTGCGCTACAACTTTACCCAAGAATGTAAACGTCTATTTCTGCAAATAAAACAGTTAGTTTTTGTATTTCCGTGAAAATGAGGGACCACCCTAAATTTGATCAACATAAAAAAAATGGGCCTTTCTTTTTATTGCAAGTTTCACTACCATTTTTTTAAGGTTAAAAATTGACCGATTTAGAGCAACTTTTCCCTCGTCAACTTAGGGTGTACCATAAAATAAAGTTTTTCTGTCCTAACTTTATTATTTCAATTTTCATCGTAAAATTGTCTTACAACGAGCTGTAGAACTTTGAAAGGAGCGTATTTTGATATATTAATTTTGCCGTTAGCTTCAACCAATCAATAGTTATTAAAGTTTTTCTTCTTAAACCATCTCAGATTCAAATGTAATTTTCTCAAGATACAGAAATAACATGTCTCTAGTTTTCACATATGTTAAACAAAATAAATTGTCCTTTCAAATGACGTCTTCAATTTTGTTTTTGTTTCCCCAATCATAGAAATCAACATTTGAAAAGGGTGTATTTTTCAAAGAAAAACTTCAATAACTATTGATTGGTCGAAGCTAGTGGCAAAATTTGTACACCAAAGTACGCATCTTTAAAAGTTTTATAACTTGTCGCAACACAACTTTACGGTTGGAATTAAAATAAAAAGTAGGGGCAAAAAAAAAACATTTTTTTATGGTACACCCTAAGTTGATGAGGGAAAATTGCTCTAAATCGGTCAATTTTCAAGGTACAAAAATATGTATATGAAAATTCCATGAAATTTTCTACGCTACAACTTTGCTCAAGAATGTAAACGTCTATTTCTGCAAATAAAAAGTTAGTTTTTGTATTTCCGTGAAAATGGGGACCACCCTATTTTTAACCAACATAAAAAAATGGACCTTAGTGATACAAACCATGTTGTAGAACATCACTTTGCTGTAAAATTTCAAGTTTAGGAGTTGGGATGTTTCCTCGTAAATTCGTGATCTGGACCATAGTGCATTGAGGAAGGCCGTCTTCACATCCATCTGATGTACGGCCATTCCTTCCCGATTTGCCAAGGCCAAAACAGCACGCAACGTATCTAAACGGGCCACAGGTGACTATGTCTCTTCGTAGTCAAATCCACGTTTTTGGCTGAATCCTCTTGCGACGAGCCGCGCCTTGTACCGCGGTGGCTGATCGTCTTTTGCTCTCTTGATCTTGAAGATCCACTTGCAGGTAATCGCACTATGACTCTTGGGAAGCTTTGTCAATGTCCACGTCTCGTTCTTGACAAGCGAATCGGTTTCTTCCTGCATCGCCTGCTCCCACTTCGGCCAATCACTTCTCTTCTGTAGTTCAGACAATGATTGAGGTAAGTTCCACTGAAATAGTGGCCATATTCTGGCTTGTGACATATCGATCTTTGTGATTTTCCAAAAATAGGTCTGAGGAGAACGATATGAGGATTTCTGACCATACTGGCCACTAAAAAAGGCCCTGTGGGATCCGAAAAGTGACCATATTCAAATCTTTTCCAAAACCTGGCTTGCGACATGTCGATCTTCGTGATTTTGCAAAACAAGGTCTGCGGAGGACATTTTGAAAGTGTCTGACCACACTGGCACCATAGGGAGGCCCTGCGAGATCCGAGTTCCTCTGGGAAAGTGGGCATATTCTAATCGCTACCAAAACCTGGCTTGTGACACATCAAACTTCATGGTTTTGCAAAACTTTTTCTTGAGAGGATATTATGAGGGTGTCTGATCATACTGGCCGCTTAGGGAGGTCCTACGATATCGGAGTTCCTCCGGGAAAATAGCCATATTCAAATCTTTTCTAAAACCTGGCTTGCAAACAAATCGATCTTCGTGATTTTGCAAAAATATGTCTTCAGAGGACATTCTGAGGATATCTGGCCATAATGAACAGTTGAAGAGGCCCTTTGGGATCCGATTTCCTCCGGAAAAGTGGCCATATTCGAATCGTTATCAAAACCTGGCTTGCGACACATCAAACTTCATGATTTTGCTAAACTTTGTGTTTGGAACTATACTGGCCACTATACTGTGACTATACTAGCCACTTGAGGTGGCCCTGCAGGATTTCGAGTTCCTCCGGAAAAGTGGTCATAACCAATTTCTTACCATACCCTAGCTTGCGACATATCAAACTTTATGATTTATTAAAACTAGATCTTCGGAGGACATCCTGAGGATTCCTGACCATACTGGCCACTTAGGGAGGTCCTGCGGGATCCAAATTCCTCCGAAAAAGTGGCCATATCCAAATCTTTTCCAAAACCTGGCCTGCGACACAACAAACTTCATGATTTTGCAAAACTTTGTCTTCAGAAGACATTCTGAGGGTGTCTGACCATACTGGCTACTTAGGGAGGTCGTGGGATTCTGAGTTTCTCCGGGAAAGTAGTCACGTTGAAATCGTTACCAAAACCTGGCTTGTAACATATCAAACTGCATGAGTTTGCAAAACTTTGTCTTCGGATCAATTCCTTTTTCCACTCCAGGCTGAATCTGGATCCCGCAGAGCCTTCCTAAGTAACGAGTACGGTCAGAAATCCTCAGAACGTCCTCCGCAGCCCTATCTTTTTCAAAATCATAAAGTTTGATGTGTCGCAAGCCAGATTTTGAAAACATTCAAATATGGCCACTTTCCGGAGGAACTTGGATCTTGCAGGATCTCCCTAAGTGGGTAATATGGTTAGAAATCCGGCAAACGTATTTTCATGACCTAGCTTTGCAAAATCATGAAGTTTGATGTGTCGCAAGCCAGGTTTTGGCAATGATATGAATATGGCCACTTTTCCGGAGGAACACGGACTCCGGAAGGCGTGCACGAATCTTCAGAATGTCCTCCTAAGACACAGTTTTGCAAAATCATAAAGTTTGATATGGGAAGGTCCATTAATTATGTCACGCAGTAAGGGGGGACGGGGAGCTTGAGAGTGAAAATCGATACAAAAAAATTTGAAGGTCCATACAAAAAACGACATAAACGACATAATTCATGGACGTTCCCTATGTCGCAAGCTATTTGAATATGGTCACTTTCCCAGAGGAACTCGGATCTTGTAGGACCTTCCTAAGTGGCTAGTGTGGTCAAACACCATCTGGATGTCCTTCGAAGACAAAGTTTTGCAAAATCATGAAGTTTGAAATGTCGAAAGCCAGGATTAGGAAAACTTTTGATTATGGAGGAACTCGGATCCCGTAGGGTATCTTTTAGTGGCCAGTATGGCCATAAATCCTCAAAATGTCTTCTGATTACCTCGTTTTGCAAAATAAAGAAGCGTGACAAATACCGCGGCCAAAAACATTTTTCTTAGGCATTTCTTGGAGACCCACCACAAGGGCGAGTTGTGGTCATAGCGCCATAACGCATTCTTTAAGAAAACTACATAGGATGGGAAGGCATTGCATTAGTTTTCAAACTTTATACCATTTACTATCATAACTTTATTTGAATTTGCTCGGGAAATAGCCGAATAAATAAGTAAAATGAAAAAAACTTACCCTATCAATCAGCAATAAGTCGGTCAAACTGCATGTCCCGAGCCTCAAACTCGATTTTTGTCGCTGTGTTTTTTTTTCATTCACAAGCCACACTAAGTTTACACTCATAGTTCCCAGAAAACACTATTTTCAAAGTTCAACCTCACCATTCACTATTCTAGTTCTTCTGCTATAGTTACAGTTCACCTCATCACTTAAGGCCGTGTTCATCTCAATACCTCAAACAATCAGTTATAAAATCATTTTTTTCAGTTTTGTTTAATCGCACACGCGAGGAATAGAAAAATCGTGACAGCTTCAGAAAATTCAACCGTTCGCGAGCGCCGTTTGCTACGATCTCCCTTTCTAACTTTCGGTACAAAATGCTCAAAAAACCAGATTTTGACCAGTACGTGGGTCATCCATGCATTTTTGGACGCGGCATAGAAAACTGGAAGCTCTTTCAAATTTTTCAACGCACGAAGGTTAAGATATTTCTCGATAACAGTCAGCGGCAATTTCAAAGAACCGTCCATGTTCGCACACTGCATAAACGTCAGACGTTATTTGTTCACCTTCTAAGTATAAGCACACTTTCAAAATAACAAAAAAGTCATGTTTTTTTAGTTTTATTAATTTTATTTGGCAAATCATATTTGTATTTGTGTTTTATATGATATTTTAATATTTAATCATAGTCAAGACTCCTAACTTTGCTTCGAACATGACTCATTAGCTTCTGCACAGTGGTACTTCCCACCATTTTGACCACGTTTGGCCAATCTTTTTTATATTTTTGGATGTCGTCCGCTGGTTTTTTTGAGTTTTCGAAGCTTTGCTTTGGTTAAAGCCCAAAAAGTCTCGATTGGCCGTGCCTCCGGGCAGTTCGGCGGATTCATGTCTTTCGACACGAAACATACATTTCGACTTTTGTACCATTCTAAAGTGTCCTTTGCGTAATGACATGACGCCAAATCAGGCCAAAACACTACTTGACTTTCGTGCTGCCGGACCATCGGCAATAATCACTTCTGGAGACATTCCTTAACGTATTTCTGAGTGTTCATCGTCTCCGTTGTGATGTACGGACTAGATGTTTTACCACACTCGCATATTGCCTGTCAAACCATAACCTTCTTACCGAATTTTTCGGTAAAAATTGCCTTCTCCGTTTCGGAAATGTCTTTGTCTTTGCTTACAGTACAGAATTGTAGTCCAGGAAGCGTTTCATCGTCCATTATTATACACCCAGAATGTCTACACAATAACGAATCGTAGAATTTGCGGGCCAGTGGTTTCACGGACGTGACCTGTTTTGGGTTTTTTCTGCTTCCGGTATGTTTTTAGCCCAAGTCTTTCTTTGGCATGCATGACGTTACTGGACGAGGTCCCTACACACTTAGAAAATTTTACAGTATTCGGTAATTTTTTACCGAACTTTCAACAGCTGAACGTTCGGTAATCTGTTCGGTAATTCAATTCAATTACCGAAAGTTCGGTGCTCGATTTTTTTGACGAACTGTCAAAAACTACCGTACAGTTCGGTAACGGGAGATTTGAAGATCTGTCAAAAACTACCGTACAGTTCGGTAATTTGTGTAGTCTGGTACCGATCCATTTCGGTATTTTTTTTTATCGTTTAACACCAAAATTTTCGGATGTTATTCATTGGCGTAACTACTGGGGTGCCTAGCCAGGCCCCCCAGGATTCTGTAGGCCCCCCAGGATTTTTTCCTAATATAATTCTAATTTGAAATGAAACACTATTCATAATTTCTAATGAATTGTAGGGTTTTTTTGTTTTTGTACTTTGCTTTCTCCAGAAATTGTTTGAACGAGTTACTATTTCTGAAGGAGTAAAGTGCACATACCCTCTTCCCACACTTTTATTATATCCCACTGTACCTTATAGGATAAAAATTCGGTACATATATCAAGAAAACCATAGTTAACGACCATTAGATCCATGAGAATTCCGATATATCAACATTACATCCATTTGCTAGAACCAAAGATGTGAAGAGAAAGTATCGATAGGTCCTAAAGCGCTCGCAAGTTATGTAATTGAATAGAATTAGTTTGAAATTGAGCATACGGCTTTTTGTTAAGCAGTATTTAGAAACAAACGTGCTTGATCGTGCTCAAATACCGTCAAATGCACATTATGGTTCTTGCGATGTGAAATCTCTGTTTTTACACTCCCCTAAAGACCACATGTGATGGAAGCCAAATTCCAATTAGAGGTTTTTGAAAACACAACTTCTCATTTTACCAGTAGTGGTTTTTCTCGTCGTTGTTTACTTAACAACCTCGCAGAGAAACCCGGTAAGATGTCGTATGCTGATCTTCTTAACAGCATGTTTTGGCGGAAACCCAATCATTGAATATATACACTATTAATTTTTTTTTAAATGCGTTTGCTTCTGAAACACTGCTTAAAAAAAGCCCAACGCCTCAGTGCCCTAAACAATTCTAAATTCTAATAATTCAATTCTATTAATATTCAAACCACTAGACCCATAACTAAAATAATAGCGACAGTTAAATGTAGAGCCTGTTATGTTGAAACATAAGATTTGAAACACTTTTCTGTGTACGATGAGATGGGATATCAAAAGGTTTTATACAAGAATACTATGCTATTCAGAATTCGTTATTTCACGAACACTACAGTGAT
>JASCZW010014255.1:0-7500 GCA_034211315.2 Aedes japonicus
GTACAGTCATCCGGTACCCTTTTCTCATTGTTTATCCACTTCCTCTGCATGTCATTTTCATTCTTTATTTTCTCCTTGATCTTTCTAAGGTCCCACTTCACCATGGTCCAATAAGTTTCGATTGGACGTAGTTTAGCGCAGTTCGATAGATTCACGTCTTTGGGGACAAAATGCACCGATTCAGTCTCATACTGTTCCAGCAAGCTTTTAGAATAGTGGCATGCGGCTAAATCCAGCCAAAATTGTGGTTTTCCACTGTCCTTCTTCAAAAATGGCACACGTTTAGTAAATTTCACCATTGATGGTGGCTGTTGTGGCGGAAATTTCGCTTTGTTTTTCACAGGTGCAGATAAACTGCCAAATGAGGTATTAAGATGCGAATTTTGACATTTCGTCTTTCTGAAACGATCATCCACTTAAAACGTATCTTCTCCGGTGGAAAACTTCTCTCCTGGCATTCATTGGAGTTCAACTTTGACGTATGATTCGTCATCTATCACACAGCAACTGTATCTGACTAACAACTCAAACTTCCTAGCACGGGTCTTGGCAAGAATTTGCTGCCATTCATTGTGGTTAGGGAAGTTTTGAGCCTTGTATGCGTGTAATCCAGCTATTTTCTCTTTTATGAAACGTGGACCAATTTTGCAACAACTCATTGATATGTTCAGATTTCTGGTGAAGTTACCCTTAACGTTTCCCTCCGTCCTCTTTTAAGCTATTTGCGGTTTCTTTCCTACCCCGCGCTTGTGCATCAAAGTCAACTGATCGCTGAACATTTCTAGTATTCTTTAGATTGTTAGTTACAGATTTGCAGCATCTTCCCAAAGCACGATGGGAGAGTTTTTCCATGTGAAAACGTACAACATTTTTTCACGCGTCTTTACTTGACTCACTTTCTTCTTGGCCACAAAAAAAACACACACACAACTACGCAATTCACAGGGTATAAACAATACACTTCAAAGAGACACTGTGCACTTATTTATGTCCTGTGGGAAACAAGTTACAACCAGTTGCAGGTCATAATTTCGTGTTCTCCTTTCCGTATGGCTTCACAATTGCCTAGAATTTTTCAAGTGGCCTTAGTTCCGGAGTATTGGCCAAATTAATCTCTTTAGGAACTACCTTGACGCCATTTTCGAATTTCATGGAACTTGAGTACTGTCTGCCTTCTATTTTCTGCCAGAACTGAAAATGCGCTCCATACTCCTCCAGAATGGGCAGTAGTCTCTTCTACAGGCACTTTTCTTGATAATTTTTCTAGTTTCTGGTTCCAGATGTAACAAAAATCTTACTTTTCATCCCACAACTGCAAATCGCTAACCAGACAAAAAACTTTTTGGGGAATTTCGATTTCATGTTTATTTTACATTCCTCCGAGACAACATTCCAATTTCAAGGAAATTTATCGATAACTGCCAGGCCAGTTTTGTCGTCCATAACCACGGAATCGTACTTTGTAAACACATCTTCATACAGTTTCCTCGAGCGCTTCTTCGCTTCAAAAATTTGCTGTGAACTCCGGTCCGGCACAATCTGGGCCTTGAAACATTCTAACTCACCTTCTCAACTCTTCTTCAATCTTTAAACGTAGGATTGTGAAATTATCTAAACATTTTTTGGCCTTCGGGTTCCACATGAAAAGACCCACTATGGTCGCGTGTTTTAGGATCCACTGGTTTTGCTGGCCTGCCACTTCCGAGTTTCCAGGCTATGGTCAGACTTATCCAGAACCATTTCAACACGTCGTCGTGGATTTTGAAAAGTTCAAAAGCTTTGCTAACGTTCGACTGGATAGAACGGCATACTTCGATGAAGAAATGGTGTAATAAAACGAATCTATTCTTTAAACCAATTCTTATTGTGATTTTAACCAGGCTTAAGTCATTTAATATCTGGACGCACTGTTTATTTTACTGCTGCGCTCCTAGTTGACGGATCTGAAATATTTTGACAGTGGTTTGTTCATTTTTCTTCTTTCACTGCTGAAAAGTTCATTCAGGCTAGCAAAAGCACCGTCAGAAAATTTCGTTCTTTTTAGGCCAGTAAGCAACCAAACAATACACTGAAGCAGAATCTAGTGGCCAAAAGACTTGCTCGGACGTTGTACAATCAGGCTATTACGAAGCACGAAGAATGCATCCTCATGGACGACGAAACGTACGTGAAGATTGATTAAGTGTAGCTTTCCGGATAAATGTTCTAAAAAGTCAGGTTCAATTTGTATTTTGCCAATAAATTCGATCAAGGTTTACCGATCTTGCTAGGCATTTGCAGCTGCGGAAAAGAAATTCAGGTTTTCATGGCAAACAAGATTATGGACACAAATAAAAAAATAAAATAAAAACAGACAGAAGTTCCTGAAATAACGTACTCATCCGTACATTAAAGCTCCCAATGGACCTGTAAAGTTTTAGCCAGATTTGGCAAGCTGCCACTTCTACAGTGGAGAAGTACTACTTTGATATCGAAACAACGGGGTGGATTTCTTCGAAAAGGATATAATCCACCCAACTGCCCTGAAATCTTCCCAATTGAGAAATATTGGGCAGTTGTGAAACAGATGTTGTAGAAGTGTAGAAAGTTGACTTGGAATGCAACAGAGATAAAGAAATTGTGGAACAAAATGGCCACTACGGTTGACTTAGGCCAACTGTGTGTCGAAAATATGATGAATGGTATTTGAAGATTTCATCAAAACCAGATATTAAATGACTCAAGCTTCACAACTTTGTTTGATCGTTTTTGAGTTTTTGAGAAACATGTACTTCCGTCGAAATATGATTTACCTGTTCAACAACTAGAATATTTGCTCTACCCTTTGAACGCTTATAGAATGGCCCCGCTTGAATCCAATGGTGAACACATATTTTTTGTAACACATAAGATTGACGGGAAAACCCGGTTTTCATTCACAAAATTACGAATTGTCATGACAATCAAAACTTCCTGTTCTAAAATCTTGAATTACGGCCCACTTTTTGATTATTCGGCTTGACTTTTATGGAATGAACACGTAATATTGATGAGAAAAACGAGTTTTTGTCCATAAAATTATTATTCTTGTATTTAAAACTTGTATTTTCGTTCCGCCCTTTGAATGTTGAGCTTGAATCTTATGGAACGGACCTTTTTGATCCAATTAGTGCTCACAGATTTTTTCTTTCAAGTATGATTGATAAGTGAAAAGGTATTTTTTTACAAAACTAAAATTTTGTATAGAAATTTAGTATTCCTTTGTGGAACGAAAAAACTGAGTTTATATTTTTGAAAAATGATGATGATTTAACTAGAAATTAGAAGAAAAAAAATTAGTATTCTCCATTTTATTCCAACTACCTTTGCTTACCTTCGACAGATACGCGTATTTCGTCTACAATGTGCAGACTTCTTCAGTGCCTCGTACTAATAACTCGACTTAAAACTACTATTAGTACTATTGGTACAAGACACTGAAAAAGTCTGCACATTGTAGACGAAATACGCGTATCTGTCGAAGATAAGCAAAAGTAGTTGGAATTAAATGGAGAATACTATTTTTTTCTTCTAATATCTAGTTACAGGTATTCCACTAATCAATTGTTGTTTTTTAAACGAGCACTCAGCTCACCCCTGCACAATTGGCACCGTCCGCGTTTGTGTAATTGTTTACGGTGCCGTGTTTTCGAGTGTGAGAGTGGGCAGGACAGCACAAATAGTGGGTCAAAAATACACTGGGCCAAATTACAGTGACGTCACATTTCAAATTTGACAGATACTGGTGCCCTTGTGTTCAGAAATTCGTGAGGGCGAATAAAGGACGGGGAACACGATGGTTATTGCTATCTCTTATACTCTCATTTCCGTGCAATAGTCTATAGGACAGACAAAAACAAAAGGCAGTGTGCATTTTTCATCGTAAAATCGTGGTCTTCAACCAAAGTACCTTAAAGACAAGGTAAAGTAAATCGCCAGCTGTCAGATTATTCTCACAAACACAACCATGATTATTATAGAAAATCGCGAAAAACCTACATGTTTCATAAACTCAATCTAATTTTCGAGCTATAATCGTTGTGGATGGTCCGAAAATTGTTTTGATAGTGCAAATAAATTGCCTGTGTTTAAAATAGTGGTTAATTTCGGAGATCAATGTAAGTTTTTTATTAGTTTTATTGTGAAATACAAAACTCACTTGCCCTTTGTTTACTTTCAGAAAAATGTCGAAGTGCCATGTTCCGATGTGCGAAAGCAGACTGGTTCCAAAGAAGAAGAGAACCCCCGAGAGTACGCGAATTACTTTTCATCGTTTCCCAACTAACCGAGAGCAGAAATTGAAATGGTTGAAGTTTTTCGGGCAAGATGTACGTATGGATACGCATGATGTCTTCGTTTGCTCCCGGCACTTTACACCGGAATCTTTTGTCCATCAAGGTTATAAGGCAGATTTCGTGACACGAAGACGTCTTCGAACCAGAGGTCAGTACCAAAGCTTATATTTTAGAGTACCGCAATGTCAATATTGTGATTTTCAGCTATGCCAAGCATTAGATACCCGGATCGTGTTAAAAATTCAAAGAAACGACAGACCTCCTATCAGGAATTTCTTCATGGAATAGAAACTAAAAGTAGTTTGGAATGTACGTTGGGAAAACAGTCAATTCGTCATGGAAATGATATGTCTGATTCTGGCATCGTTTCCTCTGTGATTGAGTCAGAACTTATATCGCCCATGATCATGGAAGTAGATAACAATCCAGCTCCAGCTAATGATACAACTTACGTTGGAAATGTTGCAAGCAATAACAATGTGTTGTTAATGGCCTCGACGAGCGAAGAACCTAAAACGTTTGATGTTCTCAGATCGCTATGGCACGAGAAACTCCGATCATTGGAGAAAGAAGTAAGCCAATATAAGGATGGATCAGATTGCAAAGATCGGCACATTTCCATATTAGAAACAGAAAACCGGAAGTTGAGGGAAAAGTTAGCTGATCAACAAAAGTTATGACTGACGTTAGCGTGGTTCACAAGGAGCAAGTTATAAATAAAGTTCGTGAAATGTTGTCGCCAAAATTTACGAAGAATCAAATAAATCTAATCGCCGGCATGAAAAAAAGGGTGAACTGGACCAGCGAAGAATTGGCACAAGGACTAAGTCTCCGCTATTTCGGAGTTCCGGGCTATAACTACGTTACAACAACCCTCCAGTATCCACTACCCAAGCTAAGCTGCCTCCAGAAGTACGTGTCTAGAATGGATATGCGACGAGGATTCCTGGAAGAGGTTCTGACCATGCTTAAAGTGAAATCGAACAATATGTCCGAACAAGATAGAGTTTGCGTTCTGCTGTATGATGAAATTCAGTGTAGAGAGACATACGAATATGATCGAAAACATGACGACGTTGTGGGACCTCATTCAAAAATGCAGGTATGAATTCAAAGCTGATGAATATGTAGGCAACGATTCCATATAAAAAGAATAGGAATTTTATTTTCAAGTTGTTGTATATTTCAAAGGAAAATGACATAATTCGACCCGTATTTTTTTTTCTTTTTACCGTTCTTACAAAGAATAGTGTACCTGTCGCTTAAAAAAAACAACTTTCTTTCTAAGTGTCATTTATCACTCGACTCAGCTCGAGAAGATCGGTACGCGTCTGTATGTGTATGGGTGTGTATGTGTGTATATGTGTGTGTGCATGTGTGTGTTTCTCGGCAACCACTTGACCGGATGACTCAGTATTTGCTACTTTATTTTACAGGTCATGATGATCAGAGGACTTTTCAGCAATTGGAAGCAACCTATTTACGCCAATTCTGATTCTAGCATGAACATGAAATTGCTCATTGAAACCATAACAAAAGTATATAAGGCAGGATTCGAGGTCGTAGCTACTTCTTCCGATTGTGGTGGAGGTAATGTAGGAATATGGTCGGGAATCAATCTAGAGGAAGGTAGAACTTATATATTGCATCCAGTGACCCAACGGAAAATATTTCTGTTTGCCGATGCCCCACATGTTTTAAAACTCATTAGAAACTGGCTTCTAGACACTGGATTTATTCTGGCCGACGGAGAAATAATAACTCATGAGCCCTTGCTTAGTTTGGTCTCCAAAGATGCATCGGAGGTTAGTGACACATTTTTTCTAAAAGAAGAACATCTCACCTGCCAAGGAAGTCAACGCCAAAACGTGTCATGGGCGGCGAAGGTGCTATCGCGAAAATCTTCTATAGCACTTCTACGTAAAGTGAATACCTTATCAGCGAAACACTTGGCAAACTTCATACTGAAAGTAAACAATTGGTGGGATGTTGTCAATTCTCGTTGTCCAAATGAAAGCCAAATTTTGAAAAGACCTTATGGTATGAACCTCGATGACCAAAATCATGTTCTTGAAGAGATGGAAGACATGATTAAAGGTATGATTGCTACAGGAAAATCGACGTTGCAGGTAAATTATAAAAAAAAAACTTGCAGAAAAACACCAAGATATACACAGTACCTAATTCGATTTTTTTTTACTATTTTAGTTATTCCAGAAGGCATGCTTAATGTCAATTCATTCACTCCGTGGCCTCTATGCAGAACTGCATGACCGTTTCCAAATATCTTATATAATGACTGCTAAAATAAACCAAGATGCCTTAGAGAACTTATTCTCAGTCATTCGGGCCCGAAGTGGAGGAAACGATCACCCATCGCCGTTGGAGTGTCTTCGTCGACTTAGGGTAATTATCTTGGGGAAGAACATCCAGACGGACAGTCAACAAAAGATCGTTGTACTGAGAAGAATTCGCAGTGTTCGATGTTTTACGCCCTCTTAAAGCAACTCCACACGAAGTTGCTTCAGGACAAGATTCCCTGCCCAACGATAGTGACGATAATGATCAGTTGGATGATGAAGACATCAAGACAGTTCAAGAGAGCATGGAAGAAAATGCATTCAAAACTGACGAAGACGGTTTGGAATACATTGCTGGAGCAGTAGCTCGAAAGTTCAAATACAAACATCCATACGTTGGAAATTTCTCTTATAAAACTAACGATGAATATGTGCAGCTAGGACATTTTCACTTATTGGATCACGATTATGCTTACCCCAACAGTTATATCGATCATCTATCGCACGGAGGATTGTTCAAGCCATCAAAAGAATGGCTTGAAGATGCTAGAAAAATGGACGATGTTTTTAAACATTATCACAGAGATAATATTTCTAAGGAAAAGTCAGTTGTTTCAAATGTTTCAGAAAAATCGCAAAAAAATATCCAGACATTCCAAAGGATCTAATTGAGTACTTTGTGCGACTGCGAACGTATATAAGGATTAGCACATTGAACAGGAATTTGAAACAAAAGAAACAACAAAAACAATCAGTCAAACGTCTAAGAAAATATACAGACAAACCATTGGAAAGACGTCAGAAGAAGATGAAAAAGATAATTACTTAAACGTACATCACGCCAATACTGTTTCCTTAACATTTTATGTTAAGCAAATAAATGTAAC
>JASCZW010014255.1:15000-23329 GCA_034211315.2 Aedes japonicus
GCGCCAGTAAATCTCCTACAGTTTAATTATGCTCTTCCGCTGTGTGCAATTGCCGCCCAGTCCTGGATGAAAATCGTACAAAGAGGGATGATGGTTGTTCACTAGTTTACCACTATTCCCGACCAGAAGCCGATTCACAGGTCGTTGAATATAACTCTGAGGCACTGCATCGCGCCTTCACCGTGCTGATGGTAAACTTTGGTTAGAAGGCATTGTTACAAATAGATTTTCGCTGGCTCATAAAATTTGAATGAAGAGATACAGATAGCCGGGAGAGGGATCTGATGTTGATGGTGATAGCTCTTGTGATGGTCGACGGCCAAGCCCTAGTGATGAGATGCTGTATTCCATCGTTCGTACCTATGTGTGGGGGGTCGTCGGGGATTGTGCAAGGCCAAATGAGCGATGCATATTCGAGAAAGACAATGCCCGTAACAAGCTCTTTGGGGGAAAGCACTGAAGTGCATTCCAGTTCCAGTGGCATGGTTCGTGAAGATTGTTACCAAGCCAACCGCTAATTGTTCTAATGCTTGACGCTTGGCTGGTTGGCTGGCGGATTCGGCTCACGATGCCAGAACACTCTCGTTACAACAAGTTCTATTCAAGAACGCCTAATGGTTTGTTGCAGCTAGTTCAGGTTTACGGTTCGTTGTGTCACAGCACTTGTCAATTGAGTCACAAGCATGGTAAATAGATTTTTGCAAGCGAATAATGGGCGGTGTTCCGCATTAGGTGAACCGGGGTGAGTTATTCAGGAGATGATGGCAATATCGACTGCGATTGTCTTTGGAAATGATTCTACAATACCATAGAAAAACGACGTTGATTATTTTCCTCCACTCACAGATTACGATGATTTGGCATTTTAACGGGCAGCCAGGACCTTAGCCCAACGCTGTAGAAAAAAACAAGAACGATGTTGGGATATTCGTCAGCCCCTTCCTTACTGCTTTCTGATGAGGTGAGTGTTTGGCCACAAATAAAATCATCTGTATCTCGGTAACAGATTGACATACAAAAAAGTTAAATACATCAAAACTAAGGTAATTACTGTACTTTAAAAAAAGAATATCCATACAAATCATTCATTTTCGTTTCTAATGAAAATTCGCACTTTCTTCTTTATTCCTCCCATCAAACGCTGCACGCCTCCGGAGTCAACTTCCTTGGCACATTCGTTCCACATTTTGCTCATCTGAGTCGCGTCCAAAGCAGTTTTTTCCACTTTTCTTAAGCTTCCGCTTCATTATTGCCAAAAATCTCTCGATGGGTCGGAACTGCGGGCAGTTGGGTGGATTTATGTTTCATCGATGAAATCTACGTTATTATCGCGGTACCACTAGATGACTTCCCGACTGTGGTGGCAACTCGTCAAATCTGGCCAAAAGTTCACGGGACCTTTATGGGCTTTAATGAAAGGTAGTACGCGGTTTTCGAGGCATTCTTCCTTGTACATCTTCGAGTCCATCGTCTTGTTCGTCACGAACCCTTTGATCTTTGCTCCGCAGCTGCATATCCCTTGCCAAATCATCATTTTTTTTAGGAAAACTTGTCAATAAAAGCAAACTTAAACTTCGCAGGAACATCTCCTCATGCCGTCGCCATGTAGAAATTTTTGGCCATGGCTGAAATCCATTTCCGAAATCCATTGTCGATGAGCAGGCATTCTTGGTACAAAACCTGCTGGTACAATTGCCGAGCTCGAGTTTTGGTGACAAAACTTTGCTTCAGCGTTCTGTTTGGTTGCTTGCTGGCTCGATACGAACGATAACAGCAGCGTATTTTTTACAAGATTTCATTATCTGATAGTCCAGGGTTTGCTCTGATGGTTCTCAACAACTTCTGGTTCAGCACCTTATGGTTCAGCATATGTTCCACTACGACGCTTATCTTGACGAACTTGATCCACGCTCTTTTGCTCCCTGAAACGATTGAGCACATCTTACACGGTTGATTTGGCGATTTTCAACGTTTTTGCGATTTTTATTGCGGACCACGTTGGATTAACAACGTGGGTGTGCAGATTTTTTTCTCTCCCCTCGGCTTCCATCTGGAATAACGTTTGACTCACTGCACGAAACACCGTGAAATTTATACCACAGAAAGTGAGCGTCTAGGTCAACAAACCGCTGTCACTTTCCATTCCGCTGCAACGCAATAAGTGTTTCCAGGTTCTAACTGGACAGAACTTTAGGCCTTTGTCTAAAGTCAGCTCAAAACCAGAAACACCGAGACGACACTGAGCAATAAGAAAGAACGGTAACCCTATCCGAGCAGGAGACAACAACATATGAACACCTTAGTTTGATCTTGATAACTGGTCTTGGTATTAAAGAGCCCAGATTAAGAGTTAAAATACCTTAACAAAATATCTAAAAATTGCAAGCAAAATATATCTCGAATAACAAAACTTGTTATTTTGGATACCTGGGAAATAGCAAGGCCAGTTATCGAGTTATTCGTTCCTGCTCGGGTAACCTGTTGATAAACACTGACACGATTGACCAATCGTATCACAATCAGCCTGTGCACGCTGCTATAATTGTTTTGTCTTTTTGACTTTTACTGTGAGCCGTGTTTTGGTGCTGTCTCACTCACTCGCACAGGATGCTTGAAAACATGGCTCACAGTAAAAGTCAAATTTTTTATAGCGTGCACAGGCCCATTGATCAATCTGACATTCAATATGTCAACACTATGCTCAAGGGCTAACTGAGCGTACGCAATAATTAACTGTTATACGGAATCTTGTATACAATGTTATGATACAAGTACAGAAGCTTTTATAGCACAAAGCTAGTTGAAAAGCTTGCGAGAAAACAATTGTATAGCTTCTACCTATACAACCTTGGAGCATGGCCAGTGCAACCAGATTTGATAGTTAGTACTTTAGTTAAATCATATTATTAGAAATATCACTACATCAATGTGTAGTCTATAAATCACCATGGACGCAACCTATGTAATATGTAATTCAATATAACCAACTTTACTTTCAGCCAAAGTTTCTTACACAAGGTAAGTGTTCATACGACCACTTCAAAGTATACTGAATATCCATGACACAATATATTACGGGGAAAGGATGGGATCCATCAGGTCACCTAAGTGAAACGATTTGTATAGGGCGAATGGGTCTGCATCCTCCCTGTTGTTAAAATTTCGCGGAACGATGGCCGGCTCTTTGACCCCATCTATTGAGTTTATACTGTCAATCGAGGGCTCGATACTAATGCTGTGCGTGTGAACTTACTTTTGGAAGGAGATTTTCTTCCCTATATACGCGGGTCCCCATTATCGTTTCCTTCTCGCCCAAAATATTTTTTACGATTTAATTTCATTTTATTTTGTCTTTTGTGTTTCTTACATGTCATGTTTTCAAGTGTTATAGCTAAAACTTCATCCTTTGATATTTAATTTTACATTGTAATGTACGTTAAGTTATGATTTCTTATGTGTTTTCCTTTTGATATGACTATCAGTATTGAGTGTTTTAATTTTATAACCTACTTAACCTATAATTTGATATCCTAGTTTTCCAGCGCTCGGATGAGCGGGTGCTCGGAGGCCGCAGCACTCATGATGAAGCTTTCGATTGACTCGTCGATGCGGGTCTGGACAGTTTTGCACTCTGTGGCACGATGAAGGTCACGTATCATACGGGGCATCCAAGATTGTTCTCAGCAGCCGATTATGGACCACTTGCAGCTTCTTTTTATGGATCTCGGCACACGTACCCCACGCAGGCATAGCGTAGTTGACCACCGGGACGATGATCGCGTTGTGTACTGCCAGTTTGTTCCGCCGTGACAACCGGGATCGTCGGGAAATCAGCGGATACAGCGACTTCAATAGCCCGATGCACCTGTTTTTGAGCTTTTCGGTGTGGGTACGGTACAGCTGCTTGTCATCGATGGTGACGCCAAGATGGATGACTTCATTCGACCACTCAACTGGTTGGCCGTTGACTCGGATGAAGCAGTCAGCAGGTGGTAGCAGCTTTGGTGATGGTCGATGCCGGAACAGGATGGCTTGGCTTTTGGCTTCGTTGACCTTGATTTTCCAGCTGCTGAGGTACGACACGTATGTAGTTACCCCTCGTTGCAACCGGGATCCTGTAATTTTTGGGCATTCGTCCGTTGACTATGATTGCGCTGTCGTCCGCGTACAGCGCCAGGCTGCAGCCAGCAGGAAGCTGAGGGACGTCTGATGTATACAGGTTATACAATATTGGGCCCAGAAGGCTACCTTGGGGCACACCGGCTGGGATCGGAAGCCGCACCTGAATGTGGATTCTGAACGAACGGTTGCTGAGATAATGCTTGCCATCTTGTCAGGTAGTCCGAGTTCGCTTGCACCAGCTTGTGGATCAGGCCGTCGTGCCACACGTTGTCGAATGCCTTCTCCACGTCCAGTAGGACTATCGACGTATTGGTCGATAGCGCCTTGTTTCGGTGGATGATGTTCTCCACGCGGACCAGCTGGTGGACGATGGAGTGTCCTTTTCTGAAGCCGAATTGCTCCGGCACGATGATTTGGTGCTCCTCGATGTGCACCATCAGACGCTGTAGGATGAACCGCTCGAATATCTTGCTGACCGCTGACAGCAGCGTAATAGGGTGGTAGCTGATCGGTGCAGTCGGGTCCTTTCCAGGTTTCAGGATACGGATAACTTTCCCTACCTTCCACCTCGTCGGAAAGTGGTCCAACTGGAAGCACCTATTGAAGATGCCCGGAGCGCCACCGGAAAGCTTCTTCAGCACCAGGTTGAGATGCCGTCATTGCCGGGGGCCTTCATATTTTTGCCGCGCTTCACTGCAGCACGAACTTCGTTCTCCGTCACGATGCCGACGAATGGAGCGGCGTCGACTTGCTCATCGAGCCGGCGGATGGTTCGTTGAACTGTAGCTTCGTGGGGACTCACCATGCTGGCACCGAGGTTGTGCGCTTCGACGAGCTTGCTGGCGATGGCGTTGGCCTTCTCCGACGGGGATACCAGAATGCCACCGGTGTTGTCCTTCAGTGGTGGGACTGCTTTCGGCCTCTGCTTCAGAACTTTCGCAACCTTCCAGAATGGCCGGGAGTGGTCGCTCATTTGGGCGATGCTGTTGGCGAACTGCTTGTTCCTGATGGTCGCCATTCGATCCCCGATCAGGTGGCTGAGGATGGAGAGCTCTTCCTTCTTCATCGGGCATCCGGTCCGTTGAAATTGCCGGCGGACTGTGTTTTGCTGCTGGATAAGCTGCTGAGTGTAGGGGTCAATCGTGGTGTATTGCCACCTCACCGGTTCCCAGCCGATGCAGGCTTCCTCTGCGGCGTGTACGGCGTCCTCGAATACACCCAGTTGGTGCTCGATGTCTTCGACGGTGGATACGTCCGGGTTTTCAGGAAGTCGAGAGTCTACCAGGCGACTGAAAGTCACCTAGTTGACCCGATGGTAATCCCGTCTCATCGTCAGCGGGGCTGGTGTTGTGTTGCAGTCCAGTTCGCACACCACCGGATAGTGGTTGGAACCCAGTTTGTGATGGGTAACTGGCTTCGAGAGTGGGATAAGGACACGTCCAGGGTGGAGGTTCTTCCAGTTGGGGATAGAAATATCGTCCGAAAAGTGAATGGCACACTTACCCGAGCTAAGGTAGTTAGCCAGAAGTTTGCCGTTCTTGTCCGTACAGTTTCGCCACAGAATATGCCGAGCGTTGAAATCACCGGACACCAGGAAGCGGGATCGGTTGTTAGTGAGCTTTTCGAGGTCTTCCACGAAGAGCTGTAAAGTGCCGTTGCTGTCCACGCACTGCCGGGGAATGTAGACGGCAAACAGCGAGATGTCGCCCTGGAGAGCGATGATTTTAACACCGATGGCTTCGATGACGCTGGTTTTCGGATGCGGTAGAACCTCGTACCGGATTCTTTTCCTGATGATCACAGCCACGCCGCCCCCACTTGCACTGGGACGATCCAGGCGGATGATGGTGTGTTCCGGGAGCGAAAATTTCAATTTCGGGTTTAGCCGGGTCTCCGAAATCACTCCCACGTCGGGCAAGGAAATTGCTCAGCTCTATCTTTTTCCCTCTTACCGAGCGAGCGTTCCAATTGGATACACGGATGGTGCGGGGCTCAATTGACCCCATATTTACATACCATGTATCCTAGGACCTCCACCTGGTCCGACTTCGTTCTGTTGAACTCCGTAAAAATGGTCCACAGTTCGGCTGAGCTGTAGAGCGCATCCTTATTTTCCTCGGGAGAGGAGTCCGTTTGTGCAGCAGACAGTCCGGCTCTGATGCGAGGGTCGGTACGACGGTGCTGGTTGAACCCGGGAGTGGACTGTGGGGCCACGAATCGTGCTGAGTCGACAGGGGCCGAGCTGTACGGTAACGCAGGGTAGTTCTCGACATTCAAGTCAGGTGCCGGAGCGGACGGGGGCTTTCTGGCTTGCTTACGGCCGTGCGGGTTGGTCGCGGCTTTCTGCCGAATGCGGAGAAAATTGGCTCGTTTTGGGCAGCTACGGTCCGTAGCCGAGTGAACGCCGCCACAGTTGGCGCACCGTTTGGCCGGGGAATCCTTTGTTGAACAGGCGTCAGTGTCGTGGGATCCTCCACAACTGTTGCACCTGCTCTTGAGGTGGCAGTTTCGGGTGCCGTGGCCGTGATAGAGGCAACGCATGCACTGCGTAACGTCCACACGCTTGTTTTGGTACGCCTCCCAGCGTATGATGACCTGGCCAAGCAGTCTGACCTCACGCAGTTTGGTCAGGTTCGTGTAGCCCGGCGAAGTGCACCAGGTAGAAAGCTTCGTCAAGGGTGGCACATTCTCCTTTTCGCCTGATGATGTGGACTTCTTTGGCGTCCAGACCATGCTCTATCTTCAGGTGTTTGATGAGGGTTTCGGGTGCCACCATCGGCAGACCTCGTAAGACCACCCGGTAGGGGCGATCCGATGGCTTGTCGTGCGTGTAGTACTCAAAGCCCTGATCTTCGAGATACTTGCGCACTTTGTTGTAGTCGTCGGTGGTGGTGCAGTGGATCCTCGTACCGAATCGGGTGATCTTGTACGAGATCCTTGCCTTACAGGCATCCATCTTCGAGGCCAGGATCTCGAATTTCACGTTTTTTACCACCAGGGGTGGTATTTTGGTCGCTTTCGCACTCTCCGGTGTCGAGACCACCGGTCGGGACTCGTTGGCAAGCGCGCTATACGCGTTGCTATTCAGCAGCTGCTGGTTCACGTCGGCGTCGACGTCGGGCTTCTTCCGCTTGCCTCGATTAGCGGACGGGCCAGCCGCTACGGGCGGCGTCTCTTCTTTCTCCATCCTCGAAGTGAGCGGGTGGGCGAAAACTCGGAAATCAGCTTTTTTGTCACGAGAGCTTTAAACACGTCCGAACGTGTCAAACGGCAAACGACAAATGATGTCCAACCTGCGCATGGATCTGTACCTATTTATAAATGAGAAGACTGATCATCGTAGGCTACTTAACAAAATCGGTCGTGCAAGCGATCCTTATTGCCAGTTTTGTCTAATGCCCATCATCGAATCACTTCAACATAAATTCAGCGAGTGCCCTCAAGTAGCTGCAGCATGGGCACACATCCAACGAAAGCTGACCATGATTCTTAGCGGGTGACAGCAGCTAACTTTCGACGATCTTCTGCGACCCATTTTGGGAAACATAGAACCAGCGATAAAAGTAGAAATGCTTAAAATCTTTATAAAATACATCAGCTTTATTAATTTAAATGTTAATAATAAAATCGATGTTGGCGAACTAGACTTCATTTTGAGGCTAGTTGATTAATGGTCTAGTGTAATATTTTATTTAAATTCAATCTAAATAAACAAAAAAAAGTAATTGGCCCATTTTTACTTTAATCGAAGTATAAAACATTGTTAATAACAATATTGAATATCGGCTCCGTAAAGTGTTACACACGCATGAGTCAAACAAATAAACGAACTTTAAATAAGAAAACAAACTTAATTTGTTTTTATTTCATAAGAAAAAAATGTATTTTAAAAAAATTATATGTAATTGTGGTTGACGAAAAAAACAAATTAAAAAAAAAATCATCGTCTTGGCAGTGACATTCTTTCGCCGCCCGTGAACGGAAATGTCATGACATTTTGTTTCTTTGCCAGTCGCTTTTGTGCGTTTTCCGTATGATCATAATGGGGAATGTAAAATGTCACCGATTTTTTTTAAATGCATTATGTACTATTATCACCACTAGTCTGGGAGGATCAATTGGCTGGTATTTGTGGTGACCGGCGTCATCTCCAGCTAGTCCATTTATTTTTTATTATTTAAAAACGAACTTCCTATCGCTCAAACTT
>JASCZW010014256.1:0-23354 GCA_034211315.2 Aedes japonicus
GATCACCATTGTTTTTTTTTTTTTTTGATAGCGCTGTTTGCGCGCGCGCGCCACATGCTGCGCGGCGCGCGCGCAGCGCGCTGCTGCGCTGCCCGGCGCGCTTTTTTTTGTATCTTCGCCGCGCGCGCGCGCGCACAGCAATAATAGCATGATAAATTGATGCCAAGATATTTTTTTTTTTTTTTTTTTTTTTGATATTTTTTTTTTTTGTTGTTTTTTTTGATTTAACTCCTGATCAATCTTCTTCAAACTCCTTCTTTTTTTTTTTTTTTTTTTTTTCGATAATACGACCGCCGCCGCGGGCGTTATCCATGTTGATCGTTGCTGATACATTGCTTCACGTGGAAAAAATATGGGTTCCAAAACGGTCAGTTCCAATTCGGGGCAGCGCACAAGCTCTAAATTCAGCGATAACGATGGCATTTTAAAAACTGGACTTTTTTTGGATGGTGATAAAAAAAACCTAAGACAGGTAATTGTGCTTGATAAATTTCCCATGGAAGGTAATTATTTAAGCTTACATGCAAAAAAATTCTACGCCTTTGCGAGCGCCTTCCGGCAGTTAACCGAAACATTCGCCATGGCGGACAAAAACATGCGTATGGGCATGTTTTTGTGTTCTTTCTTTGTTTTATTTATCAATTCCTCCTCAGTTTTCGCAACAAAATTGTTGGAGTAGATCTTACGCTTCATGTTGGCCCAGAAATGTTCGATGGGAATCAGCTTGGGGACGTTCGATGGGTTCGCCGACTTGGGTACCACATCGATGTTCAACCGCTCCAGCTCCTCCAACGATCGCTTTGAGTAGGGGGCCGACACCAGATCCGGCCGGATTTTTTTTCCCATTGTATAAGGTGACGGGTACCACCCGGAATAACACGGTTGTTATTGGAACCCGATGTGCTTTGCAATCGGCTTGTACTACGATCACGGCTTCTTCTTGATGCAGCAGAGGATGATGTCGTGCTCGACAATTGCCGATATTGCAGAATAATCTCGATTTACAAGCCCAGTGGGCTTTTTTTCATTGCCCAGTGAACAAGCGAACGGTACAGTTCGTTCGGTCCGCTTTCCGTTGCTTTGGAAGCTTTTAACGAGTGTTTACAGTCTTCAGTATCAGTTTTTCTAAATCGCCAGTGAAATCGTCGCGAGTGAAATCAGTCTTGGTTTACTGAAGAAGAGAACATTGTGTGATAAGTGGTGCAACAACGTCATTGATTGCAATTAGCAATATTGCCACGATCGAGAAGCCATATTGTCCAGCATCTATACGGCACGCATACCAGCAGCTCATCGAGTGTAGCGTGTATTCTTCCATCCACCAACTACCACCGACCAGCAACATCATCGTCATCGTTTAGCTCCACGCTTAGACGGTACACGCGGTCACTCATAGTCGCTCGGCAGCAGCAGCACACATTCGTCGCCCAGCTGCAGTAGATCCGTGATACATATAAGAGAAGTTTTTTAGTAGTATATAAGATAAGCGATTTTCATCGTAGTGTGTGTGTGAGTGTGGAGAGTGATTGATAGTGTGTGTGAGAGTGTATTTAGTTTTAGTTTTTTGTTTAGGTTTAGTTTGTTTATCTGTGATTGATTGTAGATAATTACGTTAGTGGTTGAGCGTGATAAGCTCCCACAAGCGAGCCATGGATGATTTATCGCAAGATGAATCATCTATGGCACGAAATGATGAGGTAGCTCATAGAGTTACCAGATCACGTGCTTATCCAGATAGTTCAACTGGTCCATGGGTTGTTTATTTTCAGCCCAAATCGAAACCTCTAAATGTTTGTCAGATTTCTGATGATCTGACGAAGCGATTCTCGGCCGTGACCGAGATAATTAAAGTCAGACCCAATAAACTTCGGTCGTTGTGTCCAATCTCAAGCAAGCTAATGAGATTGCTGTCTCCCAGCTCTTTACTCTAGAATATAGAGTGTATATCCCAGCTCGGGGTATTGAAATTGAAGGTGTGGTCTCCGAAACGAGTCTGACCCCTGAGATCCTGCTGAAGCGGGGGTTGGTCGATTTAAGAACCCTCTGCTTCCCCAGTTAAGATACTTGATGTTCGCCAACTTGGCACAGTGTCGACCAACAAGGGCGAAAAAAGTTTACACCGTCAGACTCGTTTCGCGTAACCTTCTCTGGCTCAGCCCTCCCTCAATACGTCGAGTTGGGAAAACTTCGACTACCTGTGCGATTGTTTGTACCTCGGGTCATGATCTGCCAGAAATGCCAGCAGATGGGACATACGACCTCCCATTGCGGCAATAAGGCGCGCTGCTCCAACTGTGGGGAGAGACATGAGGATGGCGCGTGCGCAGACAGCACACCTAAATGCGCTTTCTGCAAAGGAACTCCTCCTCATGCTCTCTCATCGTGCCCGGCGTACAAACAACGCGGGGAACAATTAGAACGCTCGCTGAAACAGCGTTCCAGGCAATCTTTTGCTGAAATGGTTAAAAAGCCTCACCATCACCCGATGCCAATACAAATCCCTTTGCTCCTCTGTCAGATGACGAGTCTGACTTTGATTCGGCTGAAGAGGGAACGTCGTTCACTTTTCCGGAAGGTGCTTCAAGGAAGCGAAGACGCGTCCGCCCACGGAAAGTTGTTGAAAAGAAGCCCGAGACCAGCTTGCCCATTTCAAAAGAGGTGGAAAAAAGGAAAACACAATTCCTCCTGGTTTCCGTAGTACTAACTACACCCAGGACTTTCCATCTCTCCCGGGGACATCCAAACCCCTGAAGCCCCAATTTTAAGAACAGAAGCCCCTCCTCAAGTGGGCTGTTCTCATTTGATGACATTGCCGAAGGTATCTTTAGGCACCTCGAAATTTCTGACCCTCTCAAAAGCATTGTTTTGGCAATGCTTCCAACAGTGAAGACTTTTTGAAGCAATTGACAATTAAGTGGCCCATCCTTGCAGCTATCATCTCCTTCGATGGATAATTTTCCAAATGAGGTCGGGGATTTGATCACTGTTCTACAGTGGAATTGTCGAAGTTTGATTCCTAAATTGGAATCATTCAAATTTTTAGCTCACACTACCGGTTGTGATGCATTCGCTCTTTGTGAAACATGGCTCTCTTCCGAAATCAATCTTCCGTTTCATGATTTCAATATTATTCGTCTTGATCGTGAGGATTCGCGTGAGGGGGAGTACTTTTGGGGATCAAAACTGCTACTCCTTCTATAGAGTGAATTTTCCTCATATTCCAGGTGTTGAAGTTGTCGCATGTCAGGCTGTTATTAAAAATAAAAGCCTTTGCATTGCTTCTGTATATATTCCTCCTAGAACCTCGATAAACCGAAAACAACTCTCAGATATTTGTTCGGTCCTTCCTTCTCCACGGTTGGTCATGGGAGATTTCAACTCTCACGGTACAGGCTGGGGAGAACTGTACGATGACAACCGATCTTCCTTGATATATGACCTCTGTGACAACTTCAATATGACAGTACTTAACAATGGAGAAGTAACACGTTTGGCTGGTACATCCTCAGTTGGCAGTAGATTAGACCTCACACTTTGTTCGAATTCATTATCGTTGGATTGCACATGGAATGTGATTCAAGATCCCCACGGTAGTGATCACTTGCCCATAAAAATTTCGGTTGCCACCGGGTTCAATCCGTCGAAATCTGTTAACGTCACGTATGATCTTACCCGTCACATCGATTGGACAAAGTTTAGACAGCAGTAGATGAAGCCGTAACGACGGTAGAAAGGCTTTCACCGCTGGAAGAGTATAACT
Source organism: Aedes japonicus (assembly GCA_034211315.2). Taxonomy (NCBI): domain Eukaryota; kingdom Metazoa; phylum Arthropoda; class Insecta; order Diptera; family Culicidae; genus Aedes; species Aedes japonicus. Next base: position 3,761 of record JASCZW010014256.1, read on the forward strand.
TCCTCTCCAACCTGATCTTAGACAGCGCGCTTCAAGCTCAAACTCGACCAGTTCCAGGGACGTCATCTCGCAGGAAACCTCCTTCTCCATGGTGGGATCAGCAATGCACCGAGGTTTACCGTAAAAGTCCGACGCGTTTAAAGTTTTCCGTAGACGTGGAACACCTGAGCACTTCGAAGTATACATGGCTCTCGAACGCGAACTTAAGAGCCTCATCAAGGCCAAGAAACGCGGTTACTGGCGAACATTTGTGAACGGGCTATCGCGCGAAACGTCGATGAGTACTCTTTGGAACACGGCGCGAAGGTTGCGTAACCGAACTACGAACAACGAGAGCGAGGAGTACTCGGACCAATGGATCCCAAAGTTCGCGCGAAAAGTGTGTCCAGATTCTGTGCCGGCACGGATGATTCCTCGCGAAAACACGAATTCGATAGATGAGATTGGCCAACCCTTTTCAATGGTAGAGTTCTCTCGCACTCTTTCGTGTGGCAATACGGCTCCAGGGGCTGATAGGATCAAGTTCAACTTGCTTAAGAACCTCCCAGACGTCGCGAAGAGGCGCATGTTGAACTTGTTTAATCAGTTTCTGGAACTCAACATTGTACCGGATGATTGGAGACGGGTGAGAGTTATTGCCATTCAAAAACCTGGTAAGCCCGCGTCCGACCACAACTCCTATCGACCCATCGCGATGTTATCTTGTATTCGAAAGTTGTTGGAGAAAATGATCCTTTTCCGTCTGGACAAATGGGTTGAGACGAACAACCTGCTTTCAGATACTCAATATGGTTTCCGTAGGGGTAAGGGAACGAACGACTGTCTCGCGTTGCTGTCCACAGATATTCAGTTAGCTTTTGCTAAAAAGAGCAAATGGCTTCTGTATTCTTGGACATAAAGGGGCTTTTGATTCAGTATCTGTTGAAGTTCTTTCAGATAAACTCCACGCTTGTGGCTTTTCACCATTAATGAACAATTTTTGTACAATTTGCTGTCAGAGAAACATATGAGCTTCTCTCATGGAACCTCTACAGCTTCACGATTTAGCTACATGGGTCTCCTCAGGGATCATGTTTGAGCCCCCTTTGTATAATTTTTATGTCAAAGACATTGACGGTTGTCTAAGTGACAATTGTACGTTGAGACAACTTGCAGATGACGGCGTAGTGTTCGTCACGGGACCCAATGGGGTCGATCTGCAAGGACCTCTTACAGGATACCTTAGACAATTTGTCTACTTGGGCTCTAGAGCTAGGTATCGAATTCTCTACGGAGAAAACTGAGTTGGTAGTTTTTTCTAGGAAGCATAACCCAGCACAACCGAAGCTTCAAATTTGGGGTAAGCCGATAACTCATTCCATGTCATTTAAATATCTTGGGGTCTGGTTCGATTCTAAGTGCACCTGAGATCCCATATTGAGTATGTGAAGCGAAAGTGCCAGCCAAGGATCAACTTTCTCTGCACAATTACCGGAACCTGGTGGGGAGCGCATCCACAAGATCTTCTAACGTTGTACCGGACAACGATTTTGTCGGTTATGGAATACGGTAGTTTTTGTTTTCAGTCAGCGGCTCGGTCGCACTTCATTAAACTGGAACGTATTCAGTATCGGTGTCTTCGTATCGCGTTAGGTTGTATGCACTCGACTCACACCATGAGTCTTGAAGTGCTGGCTGGCATGTTGCCACCTCGGATCGGTTTTCAGAATTATCTCTCCGGCTCCTCACCAGGTGTGAAGTTATGAACCCCGAGGTGATCGAAAATTTTGAGAAGCTCCTTGAGTTGAATCCTCAAACTCGCTTCATGACCTTGTACCGTTTGTACATAACACAGGATGTCAGCCCTTCGCCGAACATTTCCAATCGTGTTTGCTTCTCCGATTTCGACAATTCGGTTCATTTTGATTTATCCATGAAGCAGGAGCTTGTGGAATCCCAGAGCATCATCGTCCTATGATTGCTCCGGTGATATTTGCTGCAAAGTTTGGCCAAGTTGATTCCACTAAATCGTTCTTCACTGACGGATCTTTGATAGAGCAGTCAGCAGGCTTTGGTATATTTAATGAAATTTATAGCGCCAACCGTAAACTTCAAGCACCTTGTTCCGTGTATGTCGCTGAATTAGCGGCAATACATTTTACGCTAAAAATTGTTGCCTCATTAACACCGGATCAGTACTTCATTTTCACGGATAGTCTCAGTTCTATAGAGGCTATTCGCTCATTGAGGCCGGTAAAGCACTCCTCGTATTTTCTCATGAAAATACAGGAGCTTCTAAGTGCTTTATCTTCGCGTTATTTTATCATCACCTTTGTATGGGTCCCATCTCATTGTTCAATTCCGGGCAATGAGAAAGCGGACTCGCTTGCAAAGGTGGGCGCTATGGAAGGCGATATTTGTGATCGACAAATCGCCTTCAACGAATTTTTTCCTATTTTTCGTCAACAGTCACTCGTCAGCTGGCAGTATAAATGGAGTAAAGGAGATTTGGGGCGATGGCAACATTCTCATCATCCCAAAGGTGTCGAAGCAATCTTGGTTTAGCGGGATGGATGTGGGTCGAGACTTCATTCGTGTCATGTCTCGCCTCATGTCGAATCATTATTCTTTGAACGCTCATTTATACCGGGTTGGGCTGAGCGACAGCAATCTCTGTGAGTGTGGACAAGGCTATCAGGACGCAGATCACGTTATTTGGTCTTGTGCTGAGCATTCTGGAGTCAGATCTGAGCTTTATGATTCCCTTCGGGCTCGAGGTAGACAACCCAATGTGCCAATTCGAGATATTTTGGCTGTACGTGATTTGGAGTACATGAAACTCATTTATGTGTTTTTGACTAACATTAGCATTAGATTGTAGTTAGTTTAACCTGTATGTTTAGAATAAGTTTTTTTTTTTATATGTGTATGTGTGTGTGTTTTTTTTTCTTTTTCAAGAAATGTTCAAGTCAAAAGAAAACCATAAGTTGTATAGTTATAAGTGTTTAGATAATTCTGAATTTAAATTTAATGTGTTATGTAACCATACTTTAAATTCCCACCCTCCTTCCCATCCGTAATTTGTTATACCTATTAACCTCGAGACGGCCGCGAGTAATCGGCTCTATCCTCCTAACTTTAGTTTTAAGATAAATGATGTATAAAAATATGAAAATTTGGCTCTGTAAAGTTAATTCGATTGAGCCTGTACAAATAAATGATTATAAAAAAAAAAAAAAAAAGCCCAGTGGGCTTTGTCATCAACTTTGTCACGACTGCCTCACATGCTGAGCCTTTAAGACATTCCCTTAATCGAATGATATTTTTCACCGACGAAAATCCACAGGCAGCGTTTGAATCAAGATAGCTGCTGTAGAAGAAAGGCCACTCTGCGGGTCACCTGAGAATGTCAGCAAAGTTTTTGGCCATAGTTGTCTAGCGGCAATTTGGTTCGCACTCGGCTGTGCGATAGGTGCTTCTCTTCCATCAATTCCCAAACTGGCTTCGGCAGCACGCTCATTTCTTTGGAGGTTTTCAGCATTTATGTTTATACCTTGGTGTGCAGAATTGATCTTGGCTGCATTTTAACTACTTTCCTTTCAATCGCTAATTCCGCTACAGGAAGTTCTTCTATGTCCGATGTTACTTCTTCTTCCTCTTCTAACAAAATTCGTCTAATTCTATTTCGAGACTGTTGGTCTGCCAACCATTTCCGTGTCATAGACGTTCCGCTACAAGATGTTCGTTGAGAATATGCTTCATCCTCCTCTATTTGCTCTTCCAGGCTAAGCTTCTTTTCCAGAAATTGCTCTATAGGGTGATACGGTCAAAATTTGGTCAAGGAAAAACGCGTGTAAATCGGTGAAATCGTTTATTTAAAAAATCAAATTAAATTTCTTTTTCAAGTTCAATTAGTATAAAATTCAGGAAAAATATTCAGTTAGGCTTCCGCTTTTCCAAATCCGAATTGCCGGGCCTTACGCTTGACCCCTGCCATCAGATTTTGTACAGCCACCTTGTCCACCTTCTTCGCCGCAGAAAGCCAGTTTGCCTTGAACTGCTGCTCGTCCTTAGCAGTTTTTTTGGTCTTCTTTAGGTTCCGCTTGGACAATAGCCCAGTATTTCTCAATTGGGCGGAGCTCTGGCGTGTTGGGAGGGTTCTTGTCCTTGGGAACCACCTGTACGTTGTTGGCGGCGTACCACTCCATGGCCTTTTTACCGTTATGGCAAGATGCCAAATCCGGCCAAAACAGTACGGAACAACCGTGTTTCTTCAGGAAAGGCAGCAGACGTTTATTCAAACACTCTTTTCACGTAAATTTCTTGGTTGACAGTCCCGGAAGCTATGAAAATGCTGCTTTTCAAGCCACAGGTACAGATGGCTTGCCAAACCAGATATTTCTTTGCGAACTTTGACAGTTTCGTGTGCTTGAAAATATCTGCTACCTTTCCCCTTCCTTTTGCCGTATAAAACTCCTGTCCCGGAAGCTGCTTGTAGTCGGCTTTGACGTAGGTTTCGTCGTCCATTACCACGCAGTCAAACTTCGTCAGCATCGTCGTGTACAGCCTCCGGGATCGCGCTTTGGCCGTCGTATTTTGTTTATCATCGCGATTTGGAGTCACTACCTTCTTGTAAGTCGATAGTCCGGCTCGTTTTTTGGCTCGATGCACGGTTGTAGACGATACACCCAGCTTATTTGCGGCATCTCGGAGAAATAGGTTAGGGTTTCGCTTGAAACTACCGGCAACTCTCTTTGTCGTCTCAGCGGCTTCCGGTTTTCGATTTCCCCCCGATTCAGACTTCCTGGCTGTCGACAAACGTTCCCCAAACACTTTAATTACATTTGTAACGGTTGATTTGGCAACTTTTAGCGATTTTGCCAACTTTGCGTGCGAGTAGCTCGGATTTTCGCGATGCGCGAGCAAAATTTTGATACGCTGCTCTTCTTGCTTGGACGGCATTTTGACAACTGAAGAGTGAATTCCAAAATCAAAATAGGAGCAACATTCTTCACACACACACACCTTCAAAATGAGGGGTGTTCAGGTTTTTTAAATGCAAAATTGAAAGAAATACGTCAAGTTGATATTGACCAAATTTTGACCGTATCGCCCTTTATCCTGAACTACGACAAAAGTTTCTGCAAAACTTTGCGAAAGTACTCTCCAGAAATTCTTGGAAAATCATCTTAATTTGTTGGAAGTTTCTTCCTGAACTTCTGAGAAGTTCTTTTCTGAACTGCCAAAATAATATCTTCTGAACTTCAGGGGAGTATTTGCCTGAACTTCGGGGAAGTTTGTTCCTGAATGTCTGAGAAATTCCTGCTTGAACTACTAGAAAGATCCCCCCATACTCCTGGAAAGTTTCTTCCTGATTTTATCAAAAGAATCTACCAATACTTTATGGGGTTTCGTGAACTTCGAGAAGTTCTGATTCAGAAATGCTGGAATGTTCGATTCGGAACTTTAGGAAAGCTCTCTAGCACTTTTGGGTAGTTCCAACTGAAGTTTTTGGTCCCTTCGCAACTTCTGAGAAGTCCTCTTGTGAACTTCTGAGGAGGTCTCTAATAATTTTTTTGAAAAAATCCTTCTTGACCCTACATGTAGTGCCCTCTCTGGTAGGCTTCTTCCTGAAATTCGGGGAAGTTTTTTTCCTGAGCTTATTCTTTCCAAACTTCTAATTGGTCCCATCCGGAACTGCGAGTAAAATTTTATTCCAAATTTTTTAGGAAAATTCCCTTAAATTTGTTCTTGAAGTTTCTTCCTAAACTTTTGATAAGTCCTCATCAGAACTTTTGGGAAGTTTTCTCCAGAACTTTGGAGAAGTTTGTTCCGGAACTATTGGGAAATTCGTGCTCAAATTAGAAGGAAAAACCCCCAATGCTCCTAGGAAGTTTCATTTTTTTCTCTCTAAAGAATTTTGAGAAATCCGGAACTTCTGGGAATTTATCCTGAACTTGAGAGAAGTTCTTTCCTCAGGACGCATCGTCGTAAAGATTATTTTTTTCCTGTTTTTTTGATAAATTATGGGTAGTGCTCTTCCTGGAAATTTGGGAATGTTTTTTTCTGAACTTTTGGGAAGTTCAACTTTGAATTTCTGGGAAGAACTCAATACCTCTGAGAAGTTTCTACCTGACCATAGGAGAAGTTTTTTTTTTTCGAGGAAGATTTGTATTGTTGTGAACCTTCGTTGTGACTTAAGGTGAAAGTTAATGAATTTCCGTTGCTCTGACTTCACACCCATTCGAGCCACACCTAAATACAAGTTGCATCGTGGTATTGGTCATTTCCGTAAATGATGCAAAATAGCAAAAACTAGAAGTATTGAAATCGTGCGACATGCAATATTGATGAAAATTATTATTCTTATTAGCTTCTTATTAACAACATTTTAATTATTATTCAAATTAAAATATTAACGCTGATTAAAATAATAAAAAATAAAACATTATTATAAAATAATTCTGATAGTAAAAATTACTAGCATTGGTCATACGTAGGTCTTCTATTCATTTTATTATTATTATTATTATTATGATATTTATATTTGTTACAACATATTTATTATTATGATAATATGGATTGTAATAACAATCATCATATGAATAAAATAAATAATAATTATAATTTTCATTATGATGATTATTTTAGCATTTTTACTATAATATTTAAAATATTTTAATAATTATTATTACTCTTACGAGTATTAATATTATAATTGATATTGTTAAAATTATTATTTTTATTATTATTATTATTATTGTTAGATTTATTATTATTATTATTTTATCAATGATTTGATTGTTATGACTTCTGTTTCTGTTATAGTTTCAATTATTCAAATTATTATTTTGAATATATTTTTTTATTGTTTATTTTTTTATGAAGTTTTATGTGAGAATTATAATGATTTCTACGATTATTGCGATAGTAATAACGATAATGAGTACTGTGAAAATTTCTATCGTGATCTCTCTTATGATAAATGAATGTTGTTTTTTTTTTGTACAGTAAGAAATATTTTCATGATAATTATTGGAAATTCTTATCATAATCAATCATAATTTCAATTTTACTTTTATGGTACTGATGAATTTGATTAGCATGATCAAGAATTATGATTATCATAACGATAATGATCGTAATTTTTTTTTTCTAAATAAGATTTAAGTTTTCATTAAAATTATTTCGACTATATTAGAATTTATTTTTTTCTTTATATGTTTTGGAAATTCAAAATATTCAGATAATTACAATTATTGTAAAAAATATTATGGATATGCTGGTTTTAATGATAATTTGAACACAATTGTCATATTTCAAATAATTATGATTATGAAATAACAGATAACAATAACATATTGATTCATTTATGATGAATAATAATGTTTCAGTAATGTGATAATTATAATGACTATGATTGTCCTGATAATGGTGATTATGATTGGTTGATTATTTTATACGTTTTATTTTAAGGATTATTTTGGTTGATATCATAACAATGATAATAAATATGTTTATAACAATGATGAGTTTTATTACTATGATAGTGATGAATTTTATTTTATTTACTATTTTGATTGGCATTGTAATTGTTATTGTTATTTTTCTTATACATATTTTTAAATTATTATTTTTATTATAATTACTATCATTCTAATTATAATAATAATAATAACTATAATTACTTTTGGTAATATTACTATAATTATTATTTTATTCATCTATACGATCATTATAATGGTAGTTTAATGATTTTCATGTAAATTTTGATAATTTTGTAAATTTTGTTATGGTTATTATGATAATGACTATATGATTGCTATGATTGTCACTAAAATTCTGTTTATTTCCATAAAAAAAATATTCATGAATATTCATTCTGTTGAATTATTACTAGAATTTTCAAGATAATTAAGCTTATTAGTATTACATTGAATAATAATACAGTTACTTTGTTACGTTAGTACAGTTTCTATGGTTAACATATTTTATGATAAATATGATTATAATGTTTCTTATGATTATTTTTGTTTGATAATTATTATTATTAAATAATTTTATTGTATTACTTTTATTATCTTTAATCATTCTATTAATTCTATTATTATTCAATCTTTTGTTATAGTTATTGTTCTTATTATATAGCTATAATACTGAAGATTATAATATTTATGATAATGATTATTTTAGAGATACAGGAACCCTTGGATCTAAAATTAAAAGTAATAATTACTGTGATAGTAATAATGACTATCCAAATCATTATAAGAATATAAGTATACATATACATATAAAGTAATTGAATTATAATAGAATTATCATAACAATTATTATCATCATTTGAAATATTATTAAAATTGCTTTTATAATTTTGAATATTATAAATTTTTTTATAAAAGATGAGTAGAATGGTTTTAATTAGAAGTATTATCATAAACACTAATATTTTTATTATTATTATTATTATAACTTTTACTATCGAAAATATTCAAAGTTTTACTATGATAATTACTATAGCAGTACATTTAATTATTTATTTATTGTTTCTGCTAGTATTTTCATGGCAATAATAATAATAAAAGTTGTAATTAGTAATAAAAGTAATAATAATAAAAGTTGTAATTGTAAAAATTATCATTATATTATTAACTATGATTATTATTATTAATTTGTATTGAATTTTTTCTGATTATAATGGAAACATCAATTTTGTTTAATATTATTCAGCTTGTTTTATTAAACTAATTATGATTATGAAAAAAAATCTGATTTTTATGGTAACCATTGTGAAAAAGTTGTTTATTAACACTAATTTTATTGTGATGATAATTATTTAAATGTATTCTTTCTCGTTAATTTCATAATGATGATTTTAATTATTTTTACTCTTATGATTATTGGGTTTCTGCTTATTATGATTTTTATAATAATGATGCATGTCATTATTATGATTATTTTTTATATGCGTATTATTTTATTCATTTTTATTTGTAGGATTTTGATAATGAATATTATGGTGAAAATAACTAGTTTCGTAATAACTATCATGAAAGTGTATGGTTTTGATTTTGATTATATTGGTTAGAACGGTTATTATACATAAGATCATTTCTAAAATAATTACAATTATGTTGCATAAGATAATTATTATTATGACTTTTATGATTTGAATGATCAATACATGTATTGAATATTAATGTTGTGATCGTTATTGCTATAAATGACATTTTAAAGATTATTAGGATAAATAAGATCTTAGTAGTGAATATTCAATAGATATTTTTATTTTTTTCGTTTTTTGTTTTCACAATTCAAGTTTTTATGATTGTTAATTGTTTGATTATTATAATTTATATTATTGTTGTGATCTATATGATTGTTGTGATAAGTATCTCAAAATATCTGGAACCGGTACATTAAAGTTAAAGAAAAAACAACATCTCAGGTGTTCGACTATAATCCAGTCTGATGTTTGACAACCACACTCCTTTTTCTTTCTTGGTAAATTCAAAAGCGTGAACTGCTTTACACTATTAGCATATAGCCTGTTGTCGCGTTAGTGCTCTAAATGTTCTTCCACAATTATTAACATGGAGATTTTAATTCTAGTTCATATAGTTTCTCTCGAAATTATAGAAATTAAAATTTAAACACGTATTCTTGAAAATATATATGTTTAAGATTTATTAAATCTCACAAATTATTGAAACTTATTGTCGATTGCGGTTGTTCAAATAACGGAAAAATAATATTCCTGTTTTTGAAATGCATTATTGAAATCTTACTGTCAAATGACAAACTTCAATTCATATAAGTTATTGGACGACTGTTTATCTAGGGAAATTATTCAGATCTGCACATTGAAGACAAAATAAGCGTACCTGTCGAAGTAAAACAAACAGTAAGTCAACACGGTAGTAGAGTCAAATGCAATTGACAAGTTTTCAACGAGTTCTGGATTTTGTTCTTGTTACAAAATATGTCAGAATTTTATTTTGACTATGTTTCATCGGTTCATGAGTTAGAATTTCTGAAATACTTGATTTTCCTGGAAAATTGATAACGCAACTCCATATTCGTCAACATTTTTACCTTCTCAATGAATATTTAAAAAAAAATGATAAATTTGATTATGTTGTTCAAAACTTTCATGAAAATAATGAAAATTATTTTAATTCATTTTATGATTAGTATTATCATAATAATTATTGTTATTATTCTAATTATTATTTCATTTATCATAACGATTATCTTAAAGGTCATATATTGATTTCGATCTAAATTTTATTTACTTCATGATGATTTTAATGATAATAATAATGTCAATGATTGAGAAATCTGTTCATGATGATGGTAAAATTCTATATAATGATAATTTTATTTTTACGTGTATTTTTTTTTTTATAATGATGGGTGCTTATTATGATTAAATTATTGCAATGAAAATTTTGTCATTATGGTTACATGATAATTGTTAGTTTATTTATAAGTATCAAAATGTTTTTCTATGATTGTATTATGATTGATTGATAATTATTGTATTATGGCTGAATTGTTAGTGATATGTTTTGATTTATTAATTTTGTTCATAATGGTTTAGATAATGATTATTGGTATGGCTATGATTGCCAAGATAATTTTGCTTTTTTGAATATTATGATGACAATATGACTATTGCTAAGTATCTCATTATTATTTTCACCGCAGTTTTTATACTGATTACAATTTTACCGTCACCGTTGATACCATTAGAAGAATAAGATTCTTTTGCAAAAACAAATTGTGGATTTTCCATACACAATATCAAATTGTAAGGACCACCGCGAAAGATATTCAGAACACTTCAAGTGACTCATGAAATACTAAAAAGTTGTTTCTAAATATTTGCATTTGCATGCTATCATTTCTAGGAGTTGCCTCAATTGTGCGCTCATCCAAAAAGACTAGCGTCCCAACCCAATTATCGTAAACATTTTAGAATAGGTTGTCTGAATTGAGATGAGGAGGGTATATTTGACTCATAGAACAAGTCACATGTAAAATAAAACTGACACATACCTAACATCGTTAGTTTCCGCCTGAAGGAATAATCCGGAGAGATTGATCGGTTGGTATTCATCGTGAACAGAGATTCGGTCTGAAGATTGACTTTCACAACTACCAACTCCACATATGGTTTCCTGTTCTGCCGACGAGCTTTCATCTGCTTTGTTAGGATTTGTTTCCAAACTTCGCTTCTTTTTCCACCACTCAAACATCTCTCTCTTTTTTTGCTTTCTGAAAACCATTTGAGTGTCTAAACTCACTGAGTTGCTTCTGAAACAATAAATGCTAGGGCTATTTTACTTTTGACTCATCAAAATATCGCAATTTTACAAATTATAGACATATTCATAATAACCTAAATGTTGTTTTGATATATGAATTATTTCTATCGTTCAAAGCATTAATTGATTCAAAATATATTGCATTATTCAGTGTTATAATTCAAGTCATTGCATTCGTAAGCAATTGCTGATGATGATTATGTAACATTTTCAACTGCAATTTGAGATAATATATCTCACGACACTTATCAATTGCAGCAAATCGAACAAGTCATTTGTAAGCTTGATCATGATCTCGCTGCTGATGGTTTATTTTGTATTTTCATTCAGGCACCCGTTCTAACGAACGTGATATTTTTTCACTTCTACGCTTTGTGCGAATGTTCTACATCTCACTGTTCTCCCGCGTGGGTACGACTCAGAGCACATATACATACTCACGGGTAGCGTATATGACTAATCGAAGTAATTTCAAAGATTATGGGTTGCGCTAAAAAAATGGTTTCTAGCTTTACTATGCAATTTACAAGCATGTTTTCTTCTAACAAAATACTTCTTATTTTATAGACAATAGACGTATTGAATAAAAAATATCACATTCATACTAAATCATTGAATTATTGATGAGCAAAGTTGTCAAACTCGATAATTTTCGCAACAACTTTGGGCTACAAGAATGGTTTTAGGAAATATGAGAAAAGATATCTAATTTTTTTTCAGACCACAGGATTGCAAATTTAGTTGACTAACTTCAAGTGGAAACAGTTTTCAGAAAAAGTGTTCCATTGTTTTTTAAAAATTCGAGAAAGAGAAACATGAAAAATCTCTCCAATTTCGCCTTAATAGCAAAGGACCAATATAACCAACGCTTTGACAGTTATTTTTCGCATGGGTTTGAACACGCGTGGGATTGAACACTACCACAAGTAGGACTCTATGTTACTCTCGGAAAAGCGCCTCCATACGATACTTATCTCCAGGCCCATTGTGCCTCCAAGTGGCCCTCCGGTTTTCGTTTCTTCAAGCGATTTCTACTTTAAATGATACCTACGATATTTCAGAATATTACAACAAAGCTTCTACCGTATATACTGTACTGTTCAGATCCTCGTACGTTTTAAATCCGAACGTAAGAAAATACCTTTATATGAAATTTTAAAAAAAATACTTCAAATGTCTGTAAAAGTCTGGCAACATAAATAAAATGTCTGCTAAATGTTGCATCGTTAAAAAGTCTGCAATAAAAATGAAAAGTCTGCAGATTTACAGACATGTCTATGGAATATGGCATCCCTGAGAGAAACGTCAAATAAATATTATTATTAGTTCTTTTGCACTCGAAAGTAATATCTGCGGTTTTGGTTTGCTCTGCTGAGAGGTTATGGGCCCAGCGAAAACCCATAATTTTCGTATGAAAACGTCGCAGTTTCTCGCGGAATGGAGGACGAAGTAAGATCTCTTCGAATAAAGCCCTTCGATGGCACCGGATTCAACAACTGGAGCGTCCGGGTACGGGCGTACCTGCAGCAGTTGGAGGTGTTGCACTGCATCGAAAGGGAGGCGGAGGAGGAGCCCTTCTGGAACATTCCGGAGGCGGACGCAGCGGCAGATAAAGCAGCGAAGAACATTAAACGTGAGTCCCGAGTTAAAGAGGACAACAAATGTCGATCCGTATTGATCCAGTCGATCGGTGACAGTCAGTTGGAATACGTGAAAGACAAGGAGAGTCCGAAGAAGATCTGGGATGCTTTACACAATATCTTCGAACGGAAGAGTATCACCAGCCGATTTCTTCTGAAGAAGCAGCTTCTGATGATGCGTTACAACGAAAGTGAACCGTTACTTGATCATTTCCTCCGCTTTGACAAGCTGGTGCGGGAAGTCAAAGGCGCTGGCGCTCGAATGGACGAAGAGGATATTATTTGTCACTTGATGCTGACGATGCCGGAGTCATATGATGCGGTATCTGAACGGTTAACCATGGATTTGGTTCGCCGTAATTACCTTGATCAGCGAAGGATGTGAACGAGGAAGCAGCGATCCCAGCGACGAGCGGGCAGGCTGGAATGTCCCGAGCGAACGACAAGTCGTCCGTGAACGTCCTGGCAGACGTCGCGGCGTCGATATTCGCGGCAGAGGTTGAAGTTTCATGCAGTGGTGCTTCCGAGCATATGTCAAACGATAGTTCGTTGTTCGAAAGCCTTCAGGAACTGGATAAGCCGGTAGTGATCCAAACAGCTAAATGTGGTACCAATTTGCTTGCTCAGTACAAAGGTCGTGTTGTTGCACAGGCTCTAGTAGGCGTTGATAAAATTCTTATAAACATAGAGGATGTGTTGTTTATACCGGAACTGTCGCTAAATCTCTTGTCGCTCAGGCGGCTGGAAACAACGGGAAAGAAAGTTGTATTTGTCAATGGTCGTGTGACTGTGGAAGTGAACGGGGAGATTTTGGCGACCGGTAGGCAATCCGGAAGACTCTATGCGATGGATTTCCAGTGTGAGCGATGCGATGCTGATGTGCAAGCGCTCGTGACGGGTAAAGTTAGCCGTGAATTGGAGTTTTGGCACCATAGACTCGGCCATTTGGAAAATGAGAACCTCCTGAAATTGGTGAAAAGAAACATGGTCGAAGGTTTGAAGGTGGATCGCTTGAAGGATGGATGTGTGAAGTTCCTATGTGAGCCATGTATCCATGGTAAACAAACGAAGGAGCCGTTCCATAGTCACCCGGAGAAGCGTTCAAGTAGACCTCTGGAGATTGTACACAGTGACGTGTGTGGACCTGTTTCTCCTGCAGCGTGGGATGGTAGTTCGTATTTCGTCACATTTACGGACGATTTCACACACGTAGCGGTAGTCTACCTGATAAAATCCAAGGATGAGGTTTTCCATCGGTTCATGGAGTACGAGGCCATGTCAACAGCCCACTTTGGTGTACGGATCTCGCGACTCCGATGCGACAACGGAGGTGAGTACACGGGTAAAACGATGAAGAGTTTTTGTAAGAAGCGGGGGATTCGACTGGAGACGACCGTTCCGTATACGCCGGAACAGAACGGCGTCAGCGAGCGTCTTAATCGTACGGTAGTGGAAAAAGTACGCGCGATGCTTGAAGCTAGTGGTGTTTCGAAAGAACTATGGGGCGAAGCGGTGTATACTAGTGTTTACGTTTTGAACCGAAGTCCGAGCGTCGAGGTTGAAGGTGACGCAACTCCGTACGAGGTCTGGAGCGGTAAGAAACCGAATGTTTCGAACTTGCGGGTGTTCGGTAGTGATTGTCATATTTACGTACCGAAGCAACTGCGTAAGAAACTGGACTCGAAGACTGAGAAAGTGAAGTTCGTCGGTTATGCTCCAAACGGGTATCGAGTATGGAACGGTACGAAGGTAATTGTCGCGCGTGATGTTATCTTTAACGAAGATGAACTTGTGTTTCGGCCGTCCACTGAAGAGGACGTTCTGAACGAAGACAATACAATCGTAGTGAAAGAGTGTGTTCGAAAACCGATATCAGTTCACGAAGAAGAGCCGGATGACGAAGGCGCTGAAGACCCGGACGAAGAATCGGAAGAAGAATTTCAAGAGGTCGATTAGGAACTGCCAGATGAAGATTCAGCGGGAGGGCTTAAGTGGAGCTGGCGAAGCGGGTGGTGACTGCAAGCACGATGACTTGAATGAATGTCGGCTGCTCGCGCGGAAAATTTCGTCGATGGAATTCCTTCGGACATCATCGAGTTGAAGAAGCGGCAGGATTGGCCAATGTGGCTGAAGGCTATTCAGGAAGAACTTGGTTCACTGGAGAGGAACGACACCTGGAGTTTGGTGAAAGCACCCAGCGGAAAGAAGATTATTGACAGCAAATGGGTGTTCAAACTGAAGCGGAACAGTGATGGAACGATCGATAAGTACAAAGCCAGGCTTGTGGCTCGTGGGTTCACCCAGCGCCAGGGTTTTGACTTCGTCGAGACATATTCACCGGTGGCCAAAATGGCTACAGTTCGTATTCTCCTGGCACTTGCGAACCATGAGGATTGGCACGTTCACCAAATGGACGTAAAGAGTGCGTTCTTGAACGGGATGCTGGAGGAAGAGATCTATATGCGGCCGCCACCTGGCTTTGAGGCGGGGCATAATCGGATCTGCCGTTTGAACCGGGCCATCTACGGATTGAAGCAATCTTCCCGGAACTGGAATCTTCGTTTTCATCAGTTCATCGACAAGCTTGGATTTAAAAGGAGTGAACACGATTTCTGTTTTTACTTCTGGAAAGGTGACGGGATCGTTATCTATGTTCTGATTTACGTAGACGACGTACTGATTGCCAGCAATTCGCTGAAGGCGATTCGAAGCTTGAAGAGGAAGTTTTCGGCAGAATTTGACATGAAGGACCTACAGGAGGTCCAGAACTTTTTGGAGTTGAATATCCATCGTGATCGTGAGGCGGGATTGATGACGATTAGCCAAAGATCGTACGTCGAAGAGGAGGTTCTCGAGCTGGTTCGAGCAGTGAGTAAGCCGCAAGCCGTGAACTGTTGGCTGCCGATGGATCCTGACAGTGACTTACGACTCGAAATCAGTGAGGCGACCAAATTACTTCAGCTGGATAACAGTATTGTGCAACGGAGGAGCATTGTCACCTCGACGGTATTGCGATATCTTCGGGTGACAGCGGACTATTCAGCTAGTTTCGACGATCGCAAGCGGAATGACGTTACGATGTTTGGCGGATGTGGATTGGGAAACGATCCTGAATGACAGAATCGTCTGTATCCGGTATGGTGATTAAGCTGCATGGTCAGACTGTGGTTTGATCAACCCGGAAACAGTAATTCGTAGCGCTTTCTTCCACCGAGGCGGAGCTAATGGGACTCTGCCAAGCAAGTTGTGAGGCAACGTGGATCCTAAACTTGCTAAAGTCTGTTCAACGAAAAGTGAAGGAGCCTGTCACGGTTTTTGAGGACAACCAACCGTGCATCTCAATCACGTCGGATCCACGGAAGCTGAAACGGATGAAGTACATCGAAGTTCAGTACTGCTTTGTCAAGGAGTTGATTGAGAAGGGTAAACTGATCCTGAAGTATCTGCCAAAGGATGAACAACCTGCTAAAATGCTGACTAAGGGATTGCCAGCACCGCGGTTCCGAAAATTTTTGGAGACATGGTCGGAGTAGCTAATTGAGGCGGAATGTTGGATGTGTAATACAGACAGTTCGACTACTTCGTTTAACCAGTGTGACATATATGTGGTGCACCTTTGAATACACACCTTGATTTATCATGTAAAGAGAAACGTCAAATAAATATTATTATTAGTTCTTTTGCACTCGAAAGTAACACTCGTGGTTTTGTTTTGCTCTGCTGAGAATCCCAGAACTTTCCAAAAGTATTTTGATCTTTTAAAAAGATATCAGAACTGCCGAAAAAAAAATTGCAGAACATCGGAAAACTTCTCAGAGTTTTAAAAAAGTTATCAGAATTTAAAAAATAAATCCAGTAAAACGAAAAAATCCCAGAACTTCTTAAAATTACTATGAATTTTGAAAATGTTCAAAGGTTCTCAAAACCTAAATCATTCAAAGATTCAGAATATTTAAGAGTTCCAAGAACAGATGAAAAATTCTTAGATCTATCGAAAAATTCCCGAAATTTCCGAATTTCTTTTTAGAGTTTTCGAAAAGTTTCCAGAACTTTCAGAAAATTCAAGACTTAAATAAATGTTCTCATACATTCCAAATAAGTCCAAGATTAAAGAAAAAAAATCTCAGTATATAAAAAAAATCATAAGTTTTCAAACAAGTTCAAACAACTGTAAACAACAATCTAAGAACAATCGATAATTTTCCAAAATATCCGAAGAGTTCTCTCTCAAAATTTCTCCGAATGACCAAAATGTTACTATAGCTGAAATGTTCTTAAAATTTCAAATACCATCCCGACCAGAAGGGTATAACATAAAAATAACAAAATTATAACAAACTTTGTTACGACCAACTGAATATGACATGGATTTGTTTAAAATGTTTTCATCTGAATAATTGTAATACATACTTATAACAAATTAAGATATAATGATTTGGAAGAGACAACCCGACCAAAAGGGAACAACAAAATTATTTCAAGTTTTGTTATTCAGCTACGCAGTTATTTTTATGTTATACCAGAAGAGCATAACATGAAAATAATAAAGTTTTAACATACCTTGTAACCACTAACTAATTATGATATAAATTTGTTAAATACGTTCACATCTAGATGATTTGATAACATACATTTATAACAAATTAAGATATAATGCCCATATAAGGCCTAATTTGCGTGCAGAAACAAATTAAATTCTAACATTGGTTTATGTGATTTGGCAACATGATAATGCAAAACTGTTACAAAGTTGTTATATCTATATCATAGTTTACTATAACTTTGTTAGCTATTGAGCACTTTTTGTTATAATTTCTGTTATTTTAACTACGTCCGTGATCTTAATTCCAACAACCTCTGTTCTAAAAACAGCGTAACTGAATAACAAGACTTGACATAATTGTGTTGTTTCCTTTTGGTCGGGTACCCTTCTGGTCGGGAATCTGTTTAATGAAATAAATTAAACACTAGCTGATATGATTTTACAACATAGTAACAATACTCTTGCAAAGTTTGTTTTGTTTTTGTTATATCTATAGCATAGTTTGCTATAATTTTGTTACCTCTTGAGGATTTTTTGTTATGATTTCTGCGATCTAAATTTTAACAACCTCTGGTATAAAAAAAGCGTAACTGAATAACAAAACTTGAAATAATTTTGTTATTCCCTTTTGGTCAGGATAACATCAAAAAATTATTCAGATTTTGCCACAAATCAACTTAGAACTACGAAAAACTAGAAGAACAAACAAAACTTTCAAAGTTTTCAAGTTAAATGTCTCCCAAAGCAGCCAATGTATGCTAGAATTTCTAAAAAGTACTCTTCTCTCTCAAAAAAGTTCTCAGAACTAGCAAAACAAAAATCCAGAACATTGAATACCAGAGCTTCCAGGATGTTTTCAAAACTTCGCAAATGTTGCCAGGAAAAGCAAACAACCACAAACTTCAAAATTTATTAGGATTTTTCAAATAGTTTTAAGAACTGCTGAAAAAAATCCAAGATGATTCAAAAAGTTCCCTGAATTTGTAGAAATCTATATATATAAAAATGGATTTCTGTCGAAAACTACTAAACCGATTGGCGTAAAATTTTGTATGCAAGGATTTTCGGGGCCGAAGAAGGTTTTCATGATGGTTTGAGACCCCTCCCTTCACTGAAAAGGGGAGCTCCCATACAAATGAAACACAAATTTCTACACAACTCAAGACCTAATCAAGCAAAAGAAACCAAATTTAGCATGTGTGAGTTTTTGAAGGCAAAAAAAGTTTTTATGGTAGCTTGAGAACCCTCCCTGTCCTAAAAGAGGGGACTCCCATACAAATAAATCACAATATTCTGCATTACTCGGGAACTAATCAAGCAAACGGAACGAGAATTTGGCATGTGGTGGTTTTGAAGACAAAACATGTTTCTATGTTGGTTTGAGACCCCTTCCCATCCCAAAGAGGGCAAGGGAGTAGGCTCAATACAAATGAAATACAATATTCTGCATGACTCGAGAACTAATCAAGCAAATGGAACAAAATTTAGCATGTGGTGGTTTTTAAAGACAAATAAATGCTTCTATGTTGATTTGAGACCCCTACCTTTTCTGAAAGGGGTGGAACCTATTCAAATGAAACGCAAATCCTTGCATAACTCGAGAGCTCATCAAGTAAATGGGAGCCAAATCTGGCAGGCAGAGGCTTTTGAAGGCAAGAAATGTTTCTAAGGTATATCGAGACCCCTCTCATACAAATGAAACACAAATCGGTGCGCAACTCGAGAACTAATCAAGCATATGGAACCCAATTTGGCATGTGGACGTTTTTTGGAGGAGATGAATGTTTCTCATGGAAGTTTGAGACTCCTCCGCCATCTGGAAGGGGGGCGGGAGTGAGGGTTTCCATACAAATGAAACAAAAATTTCTGAATAACTCGAGAACTAATCAAGCAAATGGAACCACATTTGGCAGTGTGGAGGTTTTCTGAAGGCAAGAAATGTGTCTAATTGAGGACTCAAGAATCCATCCGCTTACTGAAAGAAGGGCTCTCCATACAAATGGATCACAAATTTCAGCATAACTCGAGAACCAATCCAGCAAATGGAACCAAAGTTGGTATGTGGAGATTTTTGGAGAGGTAGATTTCTAAGTATACATAAA
>JASCZW010014257.1:0-23367 GCA_034211315.2 Aedes japonicus
AATCTCATCGATCAACTTATGAGCTCTGATTTTTCGCGAATTCGTTTAGGACATGTTCATTTTTTGTACAGGGTGAGTGAAAATTCCTGTTAGTGAAGTAAATGGTCATAGATATGAGAAATGAATTCTAATTTTTTGTTCCTGTTTTCTTTGACATCTGTCTTATTTTAGTTCAGTTCAAATCTTTCTCCCATTGCCTTAATTGCCAAGCTTATGCGTTGTTGGAGAGGCACATCATTCCAAAATTTCAGCAAACTTTTCCTCAAAGTTTCCACGGTTAGTCCTTTGGTACACCCCAGTTTTTCAAGCTTGTAGCCCCATGCAAATAAGTCAGGAGGATTGAATCATGTGAATATGCAGGCTATTTTTTCGACGAAACTTCTTTTTTTCCGAAAATTCGAATTGCATGAGCTTCAGGGATGTTTTGAGAATTTCAGAAAATTTTAAAGTACTCCAGAAAAACCCAGTGAACTTCATGGAAGTCCCTAGATTTTCAGTGATGTTCGTGTAACTTCAACTGAATCCCGAGTTTTTCTAAAAATTGCAGAGAACTTAAGTGCAGCCCGGAAAACTTCTGAAATGTCCATAGACTGCCAGGAACGTGCCAAGCATTACATGCAAGCCCTAGTATCTTCAGTGAAGTTCCGAGGATATCAGGGATTTCCGTTGAATGAAAGTGAATTGCAGTCAAAGTTAAAATTGAAGTAAATGATGTCCTGAGAACTTCAAAAAAGTCCCGAGAACTTGGGGGAATGATGGGGAAGCGTCTTTGCGTTTCTCGCCTGATGCCGGGGTATCGAGGAATTGGAGGTCTTTTCCTCTTTTTGCAGCTTAGCCTCGCCCTCAGACATGTCTTTTGTGTGTACCGATTCGGTCGGAAAACGAAGGAAAAAAAACAATTTTCACACTGCTAACTTCAAAAGCGAAGGACTGGTGGTTGGCTTGATATTCTTTCTTGGTTCACTGACTGACCGTCGGTCTTTGTTGATGGTTTGCGATACAATCGAAAACAAGTGAACTTCAACTGATCCAAAAAACTTTAGCGAATGCCAGAGAACTTCTGTGAAGTCTCAAATTTTTAGTTAAGTTCCAAAGCTTCCAGGTAGTTCAAAATGTTTCAGATACATAACTCTCTAAAACTTCAGAAATAGAAGTTCATGGATCTTCAGATAATTTTTCGAAGGTTTAGAGAAGTCCTTGGAACTTCGGAGAAGAATTTAGAACTTCAGAAATTCTTAAATCTTTCGAAACAATTTTTAGACAAATTCACGATAAGATCACGGATATTCAGAGATGTACACGAAACTTTAGAGAAGTCCTTAGAACTTCAGAGAAGTTTACAGATCTATAGAGAAGTCATCGGATAAGATTAAGAGATAAACTTAAATGAAATTCATGGTACTTCAAAACAGTTCACGGATCTTCAGATAAGACTTCGGAGCTTGAGAGAAGTCCTTGAAACGTCAGAGAAGAATTTATACATCTTACGAGACAATTTTAAGACCAATGGATTTTCAGAGGGGTTGGAATTTCAAAAAAGTATTCGAAACTTCAAAAAAGTTTTCGGAACTTCAGAGAAGTTCATGAAACTTCAGAGAAGTTTACGAATTATCAGAGGGGTTTATGGAATTCCAGAAAAAGTTCACGGAACTTCAGAGAACTTCCGTTTAGTACGGATATTTTACGGAACTTACGAGAAACTTTTAGAGCAATTAACAGAGTTCTTCATCTGAGTAGTTCACCAATATTCAGGGAAGTACACATAATTTTAGAGAAGTCCTCCAAACTTCAGGGAAGTTCATGGAACCTTTAAGATGCAAGGATACAAGATACAAGGATTTTCAATCATGTTCTTGGAACGTCAAAAACGTTCACAGAACTTTAGAGAAGCTAACGAAATTTCACAGGAATTCACGACACTTCAAAGGAATTCGCGGAACTACAGAGGTCCTCTAATCTTCTGATTGATTCACTGAAGTCCAGGGAAGTCTTCGGAACTTTAGTGAGATCTCAAGATCATTGATATGCTGAAGGTCTTTAAAATAATTTCTGACCAACCTGGTGACATTCAAAGTATCACAGCTACGCGACATGAATGAATTATATACACAAGATCATCAAAATAATTCCTGACCGTTGTGAAGTCTTAAGAAAATATTCAAAGAACTATTTCAAGATCTTTAATATCCTTGAGCTCAATGAAATAGTTGCCGAGAAATCTGGTATCGTGAAACAATATCTGACGGGTGTGATTTAAATTGATGGTTTATCAACATCTTCCTGGCTTTATTAGATCCCGACTGGAACTTTACGCCAGCCGTCAACTTAGTGTTCAAGATGCACTTCCCTGGTTATAAATATTGAGAGCTTTCAATGCAAAGTACCATTTTTGCATTAGTATGATTGTGTGGTAAGTACAAGCCATCTCTAGCATGGTGTGGCTTCGTAGATGTGCCTTTGCCGACTTAGCTAAGGGAGGACTTTGATGGTTAGAATACTGTATGACCTCGCTATTTATCTTGAAGCCTTAAAATATGCATAGGACTTTCTTAAAATCGTTGAAACAGAACTGTTGAACAGCACAACTTCAAAATAATTCCTGGGCATTCTGAAGTCTTGAAAAAATATTTCGGAGTACTTCCTTAAGCTCTTTGATATCCTGAAGGCCTCTGAAATATTCATTCTCATTTTGACTGAAAAAGGCGTTAAGGTTAACGCTATTTACTATCAAATGAACGTTTTCTAGCAAGCTGCTTACCAGGTGTCTAATCAATGTTTGGAAATGGCAATTATTCTAGCAAGATGGAGTTGCATCCCACATGGCAAATCTTGCCCAGAGCATTTGGTGGACTTTTGGCCAAAGAGATGAAAGGCCTCCACATCGCAATCCACTGGACTATTATGACCTTACAAAACAATCATGCTGCCAAAGCAAGGCATGAATTTGGCACGTTTTAAGTCCGTAAGTAAATATGGGACGAGTTGGCAATGGAAGTCGTGCGTGCCGTCTGTGATAGGCTTGAAAAATGATTGATCTGCATTGCCAATAAGCAGGGATAAATTTAGTGACAATATGTATGAGAATACAGGGTGAGTGGTAATTTCTTTCAGTAAAAAAACTTTGTGTCACTTTGGATGTATTAATCACAGACATGTTTGAGCATTTTCATTTTAGAGTGTATTCAAATGTTAACATGACTTAAAAGTTAATGTTGAATTTTTACTCGTTTGAGGGAGTCGTGATAAGTTTGTTTATGAAACATTTTAGACCGTGTACTACTGGAAAGAAATTGAAACCACACACGATAAATTCATCTTTTGCATCATCAAACGCTCCAAAGAAATCAGTTCTTGGAAAATACCTCCCATACCTGGCCTTAACACAGCTACATAGGCTTGGTGTGAGGAAAATTTTGGGGGATTTTATATCGCCGAAAGAATGGCCTGCCTCCTCACCTGATTTGTCTACTCTGGACTTTTTGGGACTGAGTGCTGGGAAAACTTGGGAATAACCATGGAAACTTTTTAGAAACTTCTTGTTAAAATATGGAATGACATGCTTCAAGACATCGTACGTGCCAGCTTTGACGCTTTCCAATAACGCATGTGGCTGACAATTAAGTCAAATGCAGAAAAAATGGATATGAACTACATTAATACAACAATGATAAAGATATACCAAACAGGAAACACATTGAAAATTAAAAATTTTCCTAGCTTCTAATTTTTTTGAACACAACTTCACTGACAGGGATTCCCACTCACCCTGTAAAATTTATGTTAAAATAATATCATGCACTATACTGACAATTTTTGCTTGCCTCAATCCTCCATTCATCTGGTTGCACTGGCGAAAAATGAAAAACGCTGCTAAGTTTTACGCACTTGCACGACACGACTCTTTACACTTGTACTAAAGGGTGACCCACATCAACTTGCAACACGGCAAAAACGCTGTAGAAAATTACCTAGTTGACCGATCCTTTCTAAACTATCAGACAATAAAACGTAACCAATGAGTAAGCTTTTGGCATATTTATTTCATTCAACTTCATTACTATAACCGTAGCGTAAGGTGCGAAGTTTCGTTTAACTCCACTCATTAGGTTCTGTACAACATCTGGCTGCAGGTTCTTCTGGATAGAAACCCACTTTTTCTTCATGTCGTCCTCCTCAGATTTGACCTGCTTCCGCAGTGCCTGCTCCATAATAAAGCTTGCTTCAGATAAAATTGGAACAAAAACAATTGCCTGTATTTCATTTGTTTATTATTGAATTCAAGATCTTTTTTTATACAAATGTAGCGTTTTCTTCATACTTTTAAGAACAAATACGGATAAAATTATTCGTCACGGTTTCGAAGGAATTCTCGAATTTTTCCTGTAACAGGGCTCATTAGGCGGCGCACACCTTCTTCGTCCATCGTTTAAGCTATCTTATTCCACCAGGTCTTCATCTGATTGATCTCTTTGACAACCTTTCCCTTTGCCTTGAGTCTCCTCTTCATGATTGCCCAGTATTTCTCAATAGGGCGGAACTGCGGGCAGTTGGGTGGGTTAAGGTTTTTCGGAACAACCTGGACCCCTTTCTCTGCATACCATTCTTGAACGACTTTGCTGTAATGACAGCTTGCCAAATCTGGCCAAAACATTACGGGATGGTCGTGGCATCGAATGAACGGCAAAATTCGCTCTTGGAGACACTCTTTTTGGTATAGTTCCGACGTCATTGTCTTATTTGTAACGAAAACTTTCGGTTTTTTTTGCCACAGCTGCAAATGCCCTGCCAAATCATGAATTTTCGTGCAAACTTGTCGGCAAAAACAAATTTAAATTTGGCTGGAACATTCCCCCGAGCCGTTGCCAAGTAAAATTTTTGACCTGGGATTTGCCCGAAGTCAGCCTTGACATAGGTTTCATCGTCCATCAGAAGACACCCGTCGAACTTGGTCAGCACCTGGTCGTGGTAGCTTCCGAGCACGGATTTTGGCCACACTATTCTGTTTTATGGTCCGATTTGGCTATTTGCTAGCTCGATACGACTTGATTCCTTCCCGGAGTCGAGTTCTCCTCACGGTACTATGGGCAGCACCGAATTTTTCTGGCCAAATCAACGGTCCGACAGATTGGGATTCCTCTTAATCGTCTTCAAAATCTTACCACGCAGTTTCCGGTCGACAGTTCCACTCCGACGATTGGCTTGAGGCTTCCGAATCGTCGTCAATGTTTCCTTATACCGTTTGATGAACGCGCCATACGGTATTTCTGGGCAATTTCAGCTGTTTAGCTAGCCTAGACTGCAGACCACAATGGATTTTCCAAATAACTGTGCACAATTTTTTCCCTCCTTTCGGCTTCCATGTTGATTGTTTATAAAGTACAGTCGATTTGCGGAATGTCAAAAATACATACGTGAAGCTGACAAAATTCCCGACACGTGGGCGCCAAGAACTTCCAAATCCGCCCACCAGGAGCGCCACAATATGAGCAAAAGTTTGTTCCAATTCTAAATGAAGCAAGCTCTACGTTTGCAGTCCCTCGCGGTCCTTGGCTCTCTGATCGAAAGACTTGGTCCGATTCAAGTTCTTAGTCACATCCCCTGGCCGAAGCATTGGCGATTCCGCTTAAACGCTTTCCGCGACACGCTTGTGATCCTGTTCACTAACAGAACATCCATTCTGTTCTGCTGAGTTGTTTTCCGACGTTGCGATGAGAGAATTGAGGATTTTCAGGTGCTTGCGAAAATCAGCTCGCGGCGAGGCTTTTCGGGTGACGCCATTTTTTCCAATTTTCGAAAAACTGACAGCGGTAAAAAAATACGACTGCAAAATAACACTCTAAACTACTTTACCATATTTTGCAGAAAAATACCCAACGAGTAATTTTCTAAAGCGTTTTTTTTTTCGTGTTGCAATTTGATATGGACACCCTTTATCCAAGAACATTAAACGACGGATAATATGCACAAATTGAAAACTGTTCGAAACATGGAAAGAATAACTCCTAAATCCGAGTATTTATGATCCAACACAAAAGAAAAAGTCCCAAACCCGACCTCTTGAACCTCTCTGCCGCAGCAGCAGCGACGACGGTGGCATTCAGTGGAAGGTGAGGTGAGTAAATCAATAAAAATGATCATCGCACAAGGCGCCACACTGATCGAGTCATCATCTCGCAATGACAGCGATCATCGGCGTCCGGCTGATGTGCGAAAACAACCTTTCACTATCGATGGGCCATCGCCGTCTTGCGCCTCAGCCGTTAAGGGAATGTTGTTCAATTTTCGTTCATTTTCGCACCTCGAATGCCTCTTTTCAGCCAACATTCCAAAGATGGATATTCCGACCTTTGATCGGTAACGGTGGTCGAAAGAACTTGGTGGTCGTCGGCAACCCTCGTGCGAATTGCTCAATCATTTCAACCCCCGACGATCCAGCATTGAGTTTTGCCACCAACCGATTGCGTTCGAAATTCGTTAATTGGCTGTCGAAAACAAGGCGGAAATCAATCGAATCGGCCACCACCGGCACCACTGCCACCGCCGCCACCGCCGCCGCCAATGGAATCGATAAATCTTGCACTTGATGGGCAAGAAGCTGTCGATTATTTTTGCTTCAATTAACCTGATGTGTGCGCAATTACGGTGGATCCTCGTGTTGGCGCCAAAGGGGGCAAAGAAGAGCCACTACAGCTTAGCTTTTTCGGCAGCCGACCAACTACGGCCCGGCGACGCGTCATGCAGCAATGACGAACGATTCGCTGAACGGTCGCCTTTATTTTCGGACCGACCGATGAACGGTTGGAACATCACTATTCTCGGAATCAATCGGTCATGTTTGATCGGATGGAGTGATGGCTTCATTATCGTACATCACAGACTCTTTTTTCCCCTCCGGATAAATGGAGATTTGGTTAATGAATGGATGATTCGATCGTCTAGCTTCGCTTAACATTGGTCAATGAATTGGGAAAGGTGGCTAGTCATGGTTTCGGGTGATTCATCGATCTCAAACGGATTTTGGGGTCGGACTTCATTTCACTGAAGGAATTTCATACCTGATATGTTTCATCAAAAGTACGGTCTTCGTTCGCAGTAAGTAGGCTTTGGCAGCATCGCAGTTCAATCTGATTTTTCATATCGTAAATGTCATAAAATCGATTCCTCTCAATTTCTGGCTATTACTCAGCGGTAATCCAGTAAAACATCTTGATATTTCAAACATGATCTATCATGTACAAAAAATCAAGCCGTTTGAATTGAATTCAGCTGAGAAATAACGAGAAAACGACGAAAATTTGTCCACTGCCGAAGTAGTGCTCCACCCTGGAATCATTGGCGGAGCTAGACAATTAGTCTGGAGGGGGCCTGAAGGCGGCCTGTGCGAAGGATTTTTTTCGTTTATAAGAATATTGAAAAGAGCGACGTTAGTAGCGTAATTATTGGCGACATGTTTTAATTGATAAATTAAGACAGGTTGAATCGAATAATTAGGTCTATTCTGCACCTCGATGAGTCGAGATGTCTTCAGAGACATCAGAGCCCGCCCTCTATTCACGAAACAACAGGAAGTTGGCAGTCCCACTCTTCCTATCCAAATCGCTTCAATCGGGTACTCTGATGGTCCTTCCTTTATCCCAACATATGATGTTACATAAATATATGAAAAATTCAGAGAAATTAATATGATTTTCTTACCTTGATTTTGCAGTCATCTTACCTTGAAGCTTGTGTTAGCTTGTTTGGTTAAAAGTGAAATTGGTTAGGGTTCCTCGTTCCTCACTAACTGCTTCAACCTTCCTTTGATGTAGGGTCCACATTATCGTCTCGGTGTTTCTCCTTTTGAAGAGCTGACGTTGGTAGCGCGCATATCGAGACTCACATGTCATATGACACCGCTCACGGCCATGGGATAGGAAAGAGAAAGGAGAGAAGCATTAGTAACTGGTAACATGCTATGCGATTGTGAGATTTTCATGGTGATATTCTCACAACGGCCATTCAGAATGGTTCGACGGATGCATATGAGAGATAAATGGAACAAGTGAATGGAACTAATAAATCAACTTTTTACAAAAAAAACACCGCGATATACTAGTTTTGTGCGTATGCCGGCTAGTGAATTCCTAAGTGAACCCGTTCTAATTTCGATTTTGATCTGGTGAACTCTTGTACCCAGAACGATATCTAGTTTCATAGGCGTAGCTAGGGAGAGGACAGGTGTAAGGCGACTGCCTCCCTGACTGGGCAATCAAATTAAGGCTTTGTGAAATGTATTCTGAAACGCTATCATCTCTCTAAAAAATATTTATTCCTAGAAATGGCGTCTGAAAAATGGCCTTTGGGAAATGGCTTCTGGAAAATTATCTCTAGGAAATTATCTCTTGAAAATGGACTTTGGGCATGTGGAAAATTCCGGAAAGCAATAATTTCCCAAAAAAAATAAGGACAAAGATCAACTCAGAAAAATGGCGTCTCTTGAATGGGCTCTAAGAAATGGTTGTAGAAAAGTAATTCTTTCCTGAAAACAAGATGGACAAAGATCTACTCTGGAAAACTGTTCAATCCTGGAAATGGCGTCTGGAAAATAGTATCAGAAATATAGTTCTCGGAAAACAATAAATTTCCCGAAAAAAAGAAGGACAGATATCCGCTCTGAAAAGTTAGTCATTCCGGAAAATGGCTTCTGGGAAATGGTTCCCGGGAAATTACCTCTGGGAAAAGACCATTGGAAAATGATTTCAGGAAAGCATACATTTTCCGATAAAACAAGGACAGAGATCCGATTTGGAAAATGAGTGATTCAACGAAGTGGTCTCTGGGAAATGGCCTTTGAAAAATGGCCTCTAGATAATGGCCTCTGGAAAATGAATTCCTGGAAATGCTTTCGGTTTAAAACTAAATATCAATCATATAAGTAGACCGGTTTTACATTTTTGTCTTAATTCTATTCTTACAGATATTGTGAGAAAAATATTGTTTTTAGTTGATTTTTATTCATTGTTAGATCAATTGTGATGCAGTATTCGTTATAGCAGTACATCATCTTATTTATGGGTTCATTTTGGGCAAAGTAAGTCAATTGATTATTTATGTAGAATAAATTTCTGCTTCTTAAGTAACGGGTGGGAGCGTGGAAGTCGAGCTACTCTTAAATTTCTGCGTAATTTACTCTTTGCCCAATAATATCGTTTATAAATGATAGAACAGCAAACTCACGTCTAGAAATTAGAAGAAAAATTAGTATAGTCCATTTAATTCCAACTACCTTTGCTTATCTTGACAGATACGCGTATTTCGTCTACAATGTGCAGACTTCTTCAGTGTCTCGTACTAATAACTACGAGTTATTATACTGCATTATACTGCGGTAGACTGGCATCGGTTGAAAAAATAAGTTTTCTAGCGCGTAAAATAAACAATCATGGAGCGAACGAATCAAAATAAATAGTATGACGTAGCACCTTCCGAGCTTTTGTGTAGCGTGCGCAAGGAGTGCAGTGGTATTAGTGTCATGAGCGAATTGAGCTCATTTCACTAATATTGTTGTGGCTACTGGTCCAGACCTTATATAGACGTTATTGGACTTAGTCGACCATCATGAATTAGCTTCCTACTACATAGGGTAGGAAACGGCTTAAGCACCCCGGGACCTTATTCCAAGCACGGGGTAAACGTTAACCTACAACGCTCATTTTTTGCAGTAGGGTGCTTCACTACATTCACTACACTACACTGCAAAAAATGAGCGTTGGACTGCAAAAAATGACCGTGCTTGGAATGGGATCTTGGGGTGCTTAGGCCGTTCACTACCCTACATACACAAAAACAAACAATATACAGAAAACACATTTTTCTGTCTTCTGAGTAAACGATTGGAAACTCATCGGGAATGATCTCTCATATGCTTGATTTGTTCTCGAGTTATGCTGAAATTCGTGTTTTATTTGTATAAGAGACCCCTCTTTCAGTGAGCGGAGGAGTTTCAAACCACAATAGAAACATTTCTTGCCTTCAAAATCCTCCACATGCCAAATTGGGTTCCATATTCTTGATTAGTTCTCGAATTATGCACAAATTTGTGTTTCATTTGTATGAGAGCACCCCCTCTTACAGAGGGCGGAGGGCTCTCGATTTACCTTAGAAACATTTCCTGCCTTCAAAAACATCTACCTGCCAAATTTGGCTCCATTTACTTGATTAGCTCACGAGTTATGTAGAAGCTTTTGTTTCATTTGTATGGGAACACCGCCCCCCAACCTAACAGAGAGAGAGAGGAGGGGTCTCGAACTATCGTAGAAACATTTATTGCCTTTAAAATCCCCGCATGCCAAATTTGGTTCCATTTGCTTGATTAGATCTAGAGTTATGAAGAAATTACAGTTTCATTTGTATGACAGCACCCCTTCTAGGAGAGGGGAGGGGTCTCAAACCACCATAAAAACATTTTTCTCCTCCAGAAAACCCCGCATGCCAAATTTGGTTCCATTTGCTTGATTAGTTCTTGAGATGTGCAGAAACTTCTGTTTAATTTGTACGAGAGCCTCCCTTTCTAGAGAGGGGAGGGGTCTCTGACTACCATAGAAACATTGCTTGCCTCCAAAAACTTCCGCATGCTAAATTTGGGTTCTTTTGCTTGATCAGTTCTCGAGTTATGCAGAAATTGGTACTTCACTTATATGCGAGCCCCCCTTTCCAGAGGAGGGAGGGGTTGCAAACCATCATAAGAACCTTCCGGTGTCCAATCTTGCCAAACGGTCCTTCCGCTCGCGAGTTAAATCGTGACAAAGGAAACCCCAACTCATTTTTATTTATATAGATTTTGGTTCTTGCTATCAAGTCACGATGAATATTTTCCCTGACTTGTCTGTCGGTCATTTTCGTCTTTATGTTCATCAGTTCATTCATTCAGATTTTAAGCAAATACTTGCGTCAATTGACGTAATGAACTACTCGAAACATGCGTCCTTTGATTATTGGTTTGTTGTCATTTCAATTCGGCATTGAATCGACTCAATTGACTATTGTCATGCGGCACGTCGTTACGTATTTTCTAGTTCCTACTATAAGTTTGTATTGAAAAATCGGTAAAATAGACTCTTCAGGACCATCAAAAACTCACGATGTTTTTCGTTTAAACTTCAGTTTTTCAGTTTTTAAGAGTGGTATTGTGTTTTTCTTCGGATGAACTGCTAATGTTGACCTTCCTCGGGTTTCAAAAACTGAAACATAAAGCATCACATAAGGATTTCAACACTTTCTAGAATTATGAAATTTCAACCTAGGCACAATGCTGCACCACATTTGAAAGGTTATGGTCTCAAAATAAATTGGTTGGAAAAATCTGGTTCCAGTAACATTGGCCACCGGTAATCTGCTAGAAAGGGAAAGAGGTTTTGATTCCAGACGTACATTCCAGACTTGTTGTAGAGAGTTGCCGCATTGGACAAAGTTCCTCAGTATGTCATTTGTCGTCTTTTGACATCATCATATTAGTTCCAGATCTTTCCGCACAGATAGCGCTGCAGTCTATTGTTGACAAATGAAGCTCTAGAGAGTTGCCATCTTCGGCAAAGTTTCTCATTGTGACATTTGCCGTAATCATATTAGCTCCAGATCTTTCAACAGAGATGGAGCTGTAGTCTACGATTGCCAATTGAAGCTTGTGAGAGTTGCCGTCTTAGTTTATCGGTATGTAACATGTCGCCTTTTGGAATGATCATGTTCTCAGATTTCGCCGCAGAGATGGTGCTTCAACTTATCTATGCCAAATGAAGCTCTAGAGGGTAGTCGTCTTCAGCAAAGTTGTTCAGTATACAAAATGCAGTCATTTGGAGGCGTTAGAGTTTTTCAACGAGGTTATAACGTTTTTTTTATTTGAATTCGTACACCGTTTTTTGAAGACATTTTGTTCTAACTTAGATGTGTGTTCTCTGTTCTGGAACTAATCTGATGATGTCAAAAGATGAAAAATGGCATACTTAAAAAAAAAGTCCGGAGACGGTGCAGCATCATCTATGCGGCAAAATATGGAACTAATATGATAATATAAAACGACCACGTTTTATATTCCAAACAACTTTTCCGAAGGCGGTTACTCTCTAGAGCATCATTTGACAAAGATAGATTGCAGCGCCACCTCTGCAGCACGATTTGGAACTAACTTAATAATATTCATTACGCACTGAGAATTTTTTGCTGAATATGCCAATCCTCTACTATGAGTCTGGAATGTATAATATGCATTTCTGAAGAACCTTTCAAATGGTGCATAAACATTGACTCAAGGTAAAATTTCGAAATTCTTCGAACGGTTTAAATCCGGTTCAATATTGACACTAATGTTATGTGTCACTTTTTTTGTACAACCACCTTAAACTGATTTAAAAAAAAAATGTGCATGAATGAAGAATTGCATAAAATATTAATAGTAAGAAAATTTCAGCCCAATTGGTTGCGCCATGGGGCAGAATTGACCCCAATATCTTCGGAAGTTTAATCTCACTTTTTCTTAACGAGGGTCGAGAAAATGGACTTATCGGCGTAACTGTAGTAGAAAACGAGGAAGTACACTAAGATTTTTTTTGCACGGGGGATACGTTCCACTTTTTGTATGGAACCGTGTAAAAAAAGACTAAATAGAGTTGATAAATTGCTTATAGCTTTTATATTGCTTCGATTTTGTTTGTATGCGTTACCTTTCCATGCAATGGTCAAAATACTGTTTGTTAAAATTTTGAGTATTTACACCAAAAATTGTGAATTTTTAGAAAAACTGCCGTATGATTACTTTTGGCCCAAAACTTAAAATGTGATTTGAATTAGGTCGATAAGTTGTTCCGTTCTGGAGGTATTGCCGAAAACAACCCGCGTAAAAAAAACCGTGCAAAAAAAAACCTTAGTGTATTATAGGAATGAACTGAGTATCTACTTCTATTTTGGGTTTATCACTAAAACCTAGAATTGAATCAACTTGTTTGTACATCAATACGATTCAAGGTGCCTCAATGATGTCTGAATTTAATGATGTCCGAAATAGTTGCAAAAACTAAACATCAAATTTCCTTCTAGACATGGTCAATTTCATTTTAATTCCCTTCATGGTACATCGAAGTAAAAGAGAAACAGACTGTGGCATTTTTGAAAGATCAAATCATTGCAGTGATCCAAAGCTACGGTTTTTCGATTCAGTCTATCTACTTCATTGCAATACGGTGGTAACTTCATTTAACCAAAGCAGCATGCTAAGATGGAACAGTTGGTACAATTATTTTTTTCATTTCAGTGTTCTTTTCAAAAATTTAAAACGGTCCCTTTCGAATGAGCACTCCCCAGTAAATTGGCTGACAGCTATGCTCATGCCGTTCCCTCGTTGTGCAAATAAAGACCAAAGTACCTTGAAAACAAGGTAAATTATATTTCCAGGTGTCATAATATTCTCACATACACGCTCATTCGAGCTTACTCAATGTTGAGTAAATTTTACTCAATTTTATAAATATATCTAAAACGTCAAATACTGAGTAATCACGTTTTATGAATTTGGTTTATTGTTTTACATATTGTTTTAACGCAAGAAAACTGTGCCAAACTCAATTTCCTGATAGTTACATGTTATTTTTTTTTTCAATAAAAATAAAAATAAAGTTTGAGACTCCTCCGCCACCTGGAAGGGGGCAGGAGAAGGGTTTCCATACAAATGAAACACAAATTTCTGAATAACTCGAGAACTTATCAGGTTAATGGAACCAAATTGGGCTTGTGGAGGTTTTCGAAGGCAAGAAATGTTTCTATTGTGGTTTGAGACTCCTCCGCTCACTGAAAGAGGGGTCTCTTATACAAATAAAACACGAATTTCAGCATAACTCGAGAACAAATCAAGCAAATGGAACCAAATTTGGCATATAGAGGTTTTTGGGGGGTAGATTTCTATATACATAAAAATGAATTTCTGTCTGTCTATCTGCCCTTATAGACTCGGAAATTTCTGAACCGACCAACATGAAAATTTATATGAAGGGGTTTTTGGGGCTGGGGAAGGTCTTTATGATTGTTTGAGACCCCTACTCTCTCAAGAAGGGGGGCTCTGATACATATGAGACACAAATTTCTTCATAACTCGAGAACTAATCAAGCAAATCGATTAAAATTTGGCATGTGAAGGGTTTTGAAGGCAAGAATGTTTCTATGGTGGTTCAAGACCCCTCCCTTTTTTGAAAGGGCGGGGGGTTCAAACAAATGAAACTCATTTTTTTATTATAATCGAAGAGCCCCGTGTAATGGTTCGAGAACTAATCAAGCAAATGGAACCAAATTTGGCATGTGGGGGGTTTTGAAGGCAATTGTATGGTGGTTTGAGAAACCACCCCCTCTGGAAGGGAGGGCTCCCATACAAATAAAACACAAATTTCTACCAAAAATGAGAATTATCCAGGATACTTAAACACAAAACGTGTATTTCTCGGTTAAGAAGCATGTTTTGATAGAAGTTTGAACCCCTGCTTATTCAAGTTATTCAAGAAGAAAAAACTCATTCCGAAAAAAAACCATAAATGGTTACATTAAATTTTTCTTCATTCAGTTGCAAGTGTAGCAGCGCACGCACTGGGTTCAGCTAGAGTAGAATACATGAAAATGATCTTGCTAGAATCGAAACGATTGCGTAGGAAGTTCATTTTCTTTTATATCCGTCGATAATGTTGAACCCTGGTTGCGACCACTTAAACCCCCAAATCCTGGTAATTTAATAAAATGAATTTCATTCCCGGATTTTAGAAACATAGAAAATCTTGACCGGATTTATGCACCATCCACGTTTCTCCTGCCATTAATCCCAATACCGATCGCAAACCTAACTTCGATGAACATCATTAACACAACAAATAGTGCGCAAAAGACAGCGCAGAAAAAAATATGACCTCCACATCCGCCTTCGCGCCAATGCTCGATACCGCAGACCAATTCATTTGTATTCCTTGCTAGAGATGCAGTCCGACAGATTTGCTCCACAACTGTCGGAATCGGTTTTGTTGATGATCGCCACCACTCGGCTAGAGCATACAACAGCGATTGCCTCACTTTCTCTTTCAATCCCACCGACTCATGGACTTATCGTTATTGTTGTTGTTGTTGTTGTTCACTGTTGTGACTTGTGACCGACGACGACCACATGATTACAGCAGGCGGCGACGGCGGCGGTCCGCGATGATAATGATTGGCCATTTTTCATTTTCGCCAACTGAAAGAGATCCCGGAGCGCGATGTCGTAATCCCTTGTAAACCGAAGCGTGCTCAGCAGTGTAGTAGATAGTTATGATCAATGGTGAACTTATGCTTTTCTCTGTTTTTCCTCCTCCACCCCACAGGGCCAGTGATCAGACCTCGTCGGATGATGCGAGAGATTTACGGCGAGATCACGGATGCGAATGCACAGAACGTCACAAACTTTATCGGTAAGTGTTCCACGGTTGTCGGTTGATTGTTTTTATTGTTGCTAAATCATTGCGAAATCGGAAATTTGCAGCGGACACATGTCTCTACGATGGATCGCCAGTGTCGCGAACGAGCATCACCTGCGAGAAGAAGCATGGCTGCAGAGCGATTCAGAAAACGGGCGAATGCTGTCCGGACTATCAGTGCGGTAAGTTGGCGAATCAGCGATCAACCGTTGTTTGCATTTGTTATATGAGAACTTTTTTTGGCTATCCGTAGAATGTCAACGAGACGGCAAAGTCTATGCCAACGGAGAGAAGGTGTTCGACCCGGAAACGCCCTGCCGGGTGTGTTACTGTCAAGGTAAGAATTAGTCGAGCTATTTAGATTACAGTGCATTTTAACTGGCCGAACTGACAATTGAGTTGAATTCATTCGAAGGAATTTTGCTTCTAGGGAAGCCGTTGTAAAGCTTGACCCACTTAGTATTTGGTCGCCCAAAATGAGACATTTCTCCGCCAAAAAAGAATACACAAAAATATCGGTGAAGGTTTCGTTCTGCAGAGAATTTATTGAACTTCAAAGGAAAAAACAATGAAAAGTTATTCACCAGCATTTCGGATGAATTCTCGGACTTATCGCTTAATGCCACGCTTCATTTTTTTGCGCCGTAGAACTGTCAACTTGATCTCTATTCATGTTTTTTTAACCTTCTTACACCTAAAGAAGGGTATTAAGATCGCTTGAAAACTCGACTTTTTATCCGAGGCCCAGAAGGCCGAGTGTCATATACCATTCGACTCAGCTTGATGAACTGAGCACATGTCTGTGTGTATGTGTGTGAATTTGTGTGTGAATGTGTGTGTATGTGTGTGTATGTGTAAGAGTGTTTTTTTACAAGGTTTAGGAAATCCTTATGGACTGATCTAACACCGAGGCCTGCACTTGTTCATCGTGCACTGTGTTAGAGTGTGGTCAGGGTCGGCCCTGTGAGAAAAGGCCGACTTCGATTCCAAAACTCGTTCCTTGTTACACAATCGGAACCCCCACTTCACATCGAATTAGTAATCCCCGACATCGGATCTACCTTTCTCCGACGGGGATTACCCACCTGTGATAATCCGAAAGCGAACGACGGTGAGACATTTAGCTCTCACATACTGACGCAATCGACTCGAGTAATCCTGACTGCGAAACTACCATACAACATCACCCGAGATCGACAACCCGCTACTCCACTCAACCACTCGCTTCTTGTTGCTCCTGCTATTTTCGCTGCAGAGCCAACATGATTTGCTTAATGGCTCCGCTGATCGCATTCCAAACACTTTCGTCACGGGACACTCTATAGACGACGTTAACTGGGGTGTTAGCTGCCCGCTGATGGCAAGTATCTCGCTTCGCATTGGTCCAAATCGTGGGCACTTAAAGACCTCTGCCCTAACCATGGCTAGACAGAAACTGCGTAAGGTAGGAATTTACCTCTCCGTGCTTCCTTTTCATCCAGATCGATAAATCCGGTATGAGCAGGTGCGTTCATCGACCGTTGATCCCCGTGTCCCATTCTCGGTGCCATTTGGCCATCGAATGCGTTCTCACTAGCTTCCGTACTCCTCTGGTATTCTCCGCTGGTAACATTCACAATCGGGACGCATACTGCTTCCGATGAAATAGTTCAGTATGCACTCACGACTTGCATGGTCAGGAGCCTGAACGTATTGTTCAACTTCGCCCAGTTTCGCTTGGTTCCCAGCGCTGCGACCCAGACTAGACCTCCGCATCCTAGTATTGATGATGATACACTAGTCAGAAGACGCCGCTTACTACTAGTAGGTCCGTAGTTATTCGGCATGATTCTGGACACCGAATTGATGGCCTTCGTCGCCTTCCCACAGGCATCATCTAAGTGGCTGTTGAAATTTAGCCGGTCGTCAGCACCTCCATTTTGTATCTGCAGCTTCGTCCCATGCATCCAGCTTTCAATTATGCCGATTGCTTCGGTTTCCAGCATTTCCACTTCGTCCAGTGTTTCGCCTTTCACTGATAATAAAGCTTGCTTCAGATAGAATTGGAACAAAAACAAGTGCCTGTATTTCAGTTATTTATTATTGAATTCAAGATCTTTTTTTATACAAATGTAGCGTTTTCTTCATACTTTTAAGAAAAAATACGGATAAAATTATTCGTCACGGTTTCGAAGGAATTCTCGAATTTTTCCTGTAACACGGCTCATTAGGCGGTGCACACCTTCTTCGTCCATCGTTTTAGCTATCTTATTCCACCAGGTTTTCATCTGATTGATGTCTTTGACAACCTTCCCTTTGTCTTGAGTCTCCTCTTCATGATTGCCCAGTATTTCTCAATAGGGCGGAACTGGCGGCAGTTGGGTGGGTTAAGGTTTTTCGGAACAACCTGGACCCCTTCTCTGCATACCATTCTTGAACGACTTTGCTGTAATGACAGCTTGCCAAATCTGGCCAAAACATTACGGGTTGGTCGTGGATCGAATGAACGGCAAAATTCGTTTTTGGAGACACTCTTTTGGTATAGTTCCGACGTCATTGTCTTATTTGTAACGAAAACTTTCGTTTTTTTTTGCCACAGCTGCAAATGCCCTGCCAAATCATGAATTTTCGTGCAAATTTGTGGGCAAAAACAAATTTAAATTTGGCTGGAACATCCCCCCGAGCCGTTGCCAAGTAAAATTTTTGACCTGGGATTTGCCCGAAGTCAGCCTTGACATAGTATTCATCGTCCATCAGAAGACACCCGTCGAACTTGGTCAGCACCTGGTCGTGTAGCTTCCGAGCACGGATTTTGGCCACACTATTCTGTTTTATGGTCTGATTTGGCTGTTTGCTAGCTCGATACGACTTGATTCTTTCCCGGAGTCGAGTTCTCCTCACGGTACTATGGGCAGCACCGAATTTTCCGGCCAAATAACGGTCCGACAGATTGGGATTCCTCTTAATCGTCTTCAAAATCTTACCACGCAGTTTCCGGTCGACAGTTCCACTCCGACGATTGGCTTGAGGCTTCCGAATCGTCGTCAATGTTTCCTTATACCGTTTGATAACGCGCCATACGGTATTTCTGGGCAATTTCAGCTGTTTAGCTAGCCTTGATGCAGACCACAATGGATTTTCCAAATAACTGTGCACAATTTTTCCCTTCTTTCGGCTTCCATGTTGATTGTTTACAAAGTACAGTCGATTTGCGGAATGTCAAAATATACATACGTGAAGCTGACAAAATTCCTGACAGGTGGGCGCTTCCAAACTTCCAAATCCGTCCACCAGGAGCGCCACAATATGAGCAAAAGTTTGTTCCAGTTCTAAATGAAGCAAGCCTTACTGTCAACTGCAAGCCAACGATTACTACTTCTTTGGGAACCTTCAGCGTCAGCACACCGTTGTACACCCCCTTCCAAAGTGTTGGGTCAAGGATGGAACCTTGCGGAACTCCCGCCGTGATGTTCACCGATTTCCACCCCACGGAGGTCTCGTAGATCAGCACCCGGTTCTGAAAGTAACTCTTCCGGATTCTGCACAGGTAGTCAGGGACTCTTATTCTGTGCAGCGACTTGGCAATAGCCTCCCAGCTGGCACTGTTGAAGGCGTCCTTAACGTCGATCGTTACAACAGCGCAATATCGATCGCCTCTCCGCTTCTGCTCGGGTAAGGCCTGCCCGTACGCAATTCACACGGTCCATAGCTGTATTTAGCCTGCTTCACAGTCTGTGGAAGGTCCATAGGTCACTTTCCACTGGATCGATTCAGATCGATCAGATACACGATTTCATCACCGATCTATCACCTCTATCACCTCTAATCCCACCTTCCAAATCAAGCAGAAAGCCATTAAGCCTTGTCGTAACTTTTTTCGGAATGGACTCGAAAGTATCCCAGAAACTCGAACGGAGTTGGTTGGATATATCAAGTCAATTTATCCGGAAATCCATTTTCATGCATAATCTTCCATAGCTGGTGTCGATTGATTGTAAACAAATAATGTCAGCTGATTCGATGACTCCCTCCTAGTTATCTAACCAATTGCAAAACTTGCCGAGAATCTGGTAGATCGGGCTCCCATGAATCCCTTATGAACTCCTTTGCAATTGGCGACAGATAGCGGCATAGAATTTGAGAGAGTAACTTGAAGACGGCACTCAGTAGCATGATTCCCTGTTAGTCACCTAGGTTGTCGCCATTTTCTTCGGTTAGACTTTACTTCTATATTATTTGCAACATATATTCTTTAAGGATGGCTTGTTGGGCCTTTCACAATTATCTGTCCCGCCAGACGACCATCGTACACGGAACTGAGAGTCCCACGCTGGCACGAGAACTATGATCAGCCGCTCCTAACATGGAGAGCTGACGCGCAGATATGTCGGACCCCCCCCCCCCCTCTTCTCCTCCTAGTCCTGTCTGCGCACGACCTTCTATGGTTACTCGTACCCGATTCAAGGATGAGTTAGGAGTAGGAGTTAATGGACAATAGGCTGGACAGTGAGATCCTTTAATACCTGCAAACTATTTTCATATCGTGCAGGAAGTACCAATGATACGAATGCAATTACCAACTCCCATATCTATGGGTTCACTTTAAAATAAAAGATACGTCATAATTTTTTACCACTGCTTAAGAGTGTCTAGTAATTGAAAGGTCACTAATTAAAACAATTCCATTCTCTCATTCCAGGAGGTGAAATAACTTGCAGTCAGGTATCGTGCTACAAGCGACACGACTGTGAACCGAAATTCATTTCCGGTCGCTGCTGTCCCGAATACGACAACTGTCCTCCTCTAGGTAAACCGAAAATATTCCTCTACTTTAACTCCCAATTATAACGTCCTGAAAACTCTTTCCAGAAAATTCCAACATTGCCGAACCTACCTCACCCAGCGAGGACCAATCTAGCGAGCTGAAGGAAACCGAAATCGACGCCGAAGACCTCCTGGATGCGGAGAACAGCAAACTATCGTCGATCTCATCGAATGACGTCACCACAGTCGGCACCACCACGACCTCTACCGAAGGCTCTACGACTCCCAAAACTCAGCATCACGCGGCAAACAACAATCCTCTCGGTTTGTTCAAAATCAAGGAAATCACCAAACCGGAAGAGATTCGACTGACCGACTCGAGACCGAAAATCACCACTACAACCGCAGCGTCGAACAGCAACGAAGTGACGGCACATCCATCGTCGGAATCATCTTCGTCCCCAGCGTCTCACAGCGAAGAGGCTAACCACCTGGAGCACTTGGATCTGAACATTACCGATGACGGTGAAGACGGAACGAAGAACGTCCGGCATACCGATGAAGATGGGGTGGTTAATGGAACATCTGAGGTGACCGATTCCGGAGAGAGTTCAACCTCCGGTCCTTCCGAGCCATTGTCGTCCTCGTCGTCGTCCACGTCGTCATCGGATGAAATGGAAGTCTCTTCGGAGTCAACTAGTTCCACTACAGCGCGAGTGCCGTCAATTCCTTCGACTACGACGGCCATGCCCGACGATGTTTCAGATGAAGTGACCAAAAAGGATAAGCCATTACCGGCAGTTGTTCAGATTGGGGACAAGCTGGTGATCGTGGATCACAATCAACCGAAGCCGATCACGGTGATTCAGGTGGAGGAAGTTGCAGGACTACAACGTGGAGAAGATGATATATCCTACGATCAGGAGATGTACACCGACCGAGCTCCGGAGAACCGAGAAACGCCAAAGCAGATGAAGCTGGAGAGCAGCGAAAGTGAGACACTTTCAACGCAGGCAGACTCAAGTGCAGGATTCGAAACGGTTTATCATGGAGGATCGACAGAAAATTTGGCCTCGGAGGAGGTTTACGAAACTCAGCATTATACGGAAGGTCCCGAAAGTAGTGCAGAGAGGAACGATACCCAGAGCGATCAGCTGTCAGCGAGTAGTGAGGATTTTATTCAGTTGACCTCGTCTTCAGACAAGCCGGGAAAGCTGGAGGATGAGCATACGACTTTGAACTCGTTGGCCACCAGTGTAGAGGAGGGTAGTACAACTTTTACAGATTTCAATATTATGTCAGTCGGTTCGGAAGCTTCGGGGGATGAAGTTTATGAAACGCATTTCTATACGGAAGGTCCCGGAAGCTCTTCGGAGACTACGGAAGTAGCAGTAAATGCGATTTCTGAAACGCCTAAACCTACAAAACCCGGTAAGGATCTTTCCGGCGATGACATGGCCACGCAAAGGAAGCCTTACATTGAAGATGATGAACATGATCTGATTCAACCGGGATTCCAGCCCATCCCGGAGGACTTCAGTCTGCCATTAAGAGATCAACCTGCGATGGACGATGAGATGGAACAGTCCAGTGCTCCAGCGAAGAGTGAACGAAAGGAAGATGTCGGAACGCCCAAGATACTGTCAGAAGTGTTCGAATATCGTCATAACACGAGTAGT
This sequence comes from Aedes japonicus, assembly GCA_034211315.2. Classification (NCBI taxonomy): domain Eukaryota; kingdom Metazoa; phylum Arthropoda; class Insecta; order Diptera; family Culicidae; genus Aedes; species Aedes japonicus. The sequence goes on from JASCZW010014257.1 coordinate 21,878, forward strand.
ACGACAACGGAGGCTGCCAGTGAAGTGGAGAATGAGGTGACCAATGCTCCTTCCTGGTTGAAAGATGAACTCAAGCCAATGCTTAGAGCTCCTGGAGAGCCGCATCTGATTCCGGAATGGGAGCGCGCGAATATCACAGTGAGTAATTCTTCTTCTGATGAGGAATTCAGTGGAGCTGGAGAGTTTCACGTGCTGAAGATGAACTCCGAAGAGTACATTGACAGTTCTTCGGAGGGCAGTGGATCGAGCTCGACAAGGAAGGAAATTGAGGAAAGTACGCTGGCACCAACGAAGCTACTGCTGCACGACATTGATTCACCGGAAAGTGGGTCCTCTTCGGAGTCGGACAGTGTGAAGCATAATCCCAAAAACGACGTCGAAAGCGTCAAGTATGACGAGGACGAGAACAGCACCGTCCAGGATGCACTTCCCAAGCAGGTGCAATCTAGTGTTTGAACTTCAAGCAGTGAAGTGCGCAACTTAGTGGTAGAAGAATTCAATCAAAATTCAAATAGAAACTAGCTAAACGAATTTACTGAATCAAGTATTTAGCAAAGCAAACAAAATGAAACAGGTGTTCTCGTCTCTCCGGAAATCATGCTTCGGGAAAGACTGAGGATCAGGTGCCAGTTAACGGCGGAAGAAGCAATTCTGCGTCTCTTTCTCCTTGATTATTCGAGTAAGGTTTATTTATTATTCCTCCAATTTCCAACGAGAGACATCTCAAGTCGGCTGTCGGGAGTCTCCTATCTACTAAACGAAGTGAGAGATGGTTCTAAAACTACGATACGCTTTAGACGGTTTATTTTAGTGCCATTCACCACACCGAATGAAAAAACTGACCCGCACACATCAACAACAACAACTCAAACAAAACGATCGGGTTCGCTTCCTGGTCCAAGTCTCCGCCGCAAATGCATCCACACACAGACATGCAAGTGCAATCATCCATTATTTTTTTTGGGTTTTCATTGGTCCGATTGGTTTGGTGATATTGATCGATTGGAGCTTTGAAAACTATGCCGGAACTAGCAGCTATCCACGCTAGTTGGCAACACTGCGTGCGGCACTCGGAAAAGCGACGAACCTCAACAAATGTGTACAAATTTTGAAACAGGAACATATCCATGGCAAACAACATAGAAGAAGGGAATTATTATGCACATCATTGTTTCTTAACCATAAGATACTTTCCATGACTCAAATAATCGAAGAGAACAGGGTTGTTGTTGTAAATTATTCATGCAAACTTTGTGAGAAAACTTGGATTCGCATAAATGCAAACGAACCCCAGAATCCATTCGTTCGATACACTCAACAGCGAGGCATGTGATTATTAATAAAATCTCACTGCAACCGAAAACAGACAAACAACAATTCTTATCAAAACTTAAAGAGTAGAACCGAACGGAATCGTAGCTTAAGTTTAAGACTATTACTAGCGATAGTTGATTATGATTATAAACGAATTACAAGAAATGGAAAATGAT